>JAWWEV010000082.1:3101706-3122726 GCA_035583235.1 Hafferia zeledoni | reverse complement strand
TCAACTGTTCCATCAACCAAAAACCCTTCTTTCCCTTCCTCCCACAACGAACCCTCCCTCATTATTTCTCACAATCTGACCTGAGACAGACTTTCTGGAGCTCTGCCTGGGGGCTTTGCACACAGCAGGACCCTCCCCTCCTGGGACAGACATTCCATCCCAATCCCTTGCTGTGGATCAGTATTTCGAGATGTAGCTCATAATTTTTCAGAGCTGTGTCAGCTTGAGCATAATTTCCATCCCAAGCTCCATTTAGAGCCATTGTCTTCAGGACACTGAGAGTTGGATTGTGCTTAGAGGAGGAACACCAGACCTCTGGGCTTTTAATTCCAAGTTCCACTCCATATCCTGGGACGTGATCATAATCACATGGACATGAATAAAATCCACAAATCCATCTTCCAAAAGCCTTTGATATGAGCTTCATAATGATGTAAAAATGAGAATAGTTGCTCAGAAGTATTTCTTGGAAGAGCAAAGGCCTTGATTTTCATCCTGGACTGTGGATGTGTCCATGTTGGTGAGGGGCTGACTCTGATCCAGAATTCTTTCTATTGTAATGCTCATATTTATGTGCTGTCACACCTAAAACCAGCCAGATGCTGCTCAGTGGGGAGAGGGCAGGCAGCAGCTGCCAAGGCTCCTGCCAGACATGCCCAGGATGCAGCACCCAGGCCTGGCAGAGGTGTGAGAACAGGCTCCAGCTGAGCCAAATGGCCATGGATACAACTCCGGCTCCACCCCTGTTAGCCACGACTGAGTAACCCAGGGCATGTCTGTTAGAGGGACCTTGAGGATCATGTCTTGTGTCAGATCATCTCTGGCCTCAGAAAGGGGGAACCACAGCCACAGAAGTGATGGCTGAGAGGATCTACCAGTCCGAGCTCCTGATCAGAGCAGGACACCCCCAGCACCAGCCTGGGATGGGCAGGGTTTCGTGCAGTCCTGTGAATGTCCAAGGACAGCTCCTCCTCACCTCCATGAGCACCTGGCTCGGCCCCATCCCCACCTTTTAACATCCCAAGACATGGCAACTGCCCTTTGTTGGATTGTTTGGCACTAGAGAGGGAAGAGCAGCTCTGTCCTATCTGTAAGAGCCCTCCAAGAAGCCCCAGGGTGAGCAGCCCTCAGCCTCCTCCTGGCCACACTGCACCAACCCAGGTGCCACCACCTTTCCCAGGTCCTTGTCATCCTGGAAGCACCCACTGGCCACTCTCCAGTTTCTCTGGTAGGGTGACACATCTCAGCACAGCATTACCAGGGCCCCAGGTGGCACAGAGAGGGTGCCAACTCCCCTGCACCTGCTGCCCACGCTGCTCCTCCCAGCGTAGCCCAGCCCAGAGCTCAGTTTGTTTGGGGTGAGCCCAACTGTGAGTTCATATTCCTGTTGGAATCCCACCATCACTGTTCCCTGCCTGACTGTGCTGGTTTGGAATCCCTCCCTGACCACATCAAGGGCAGTGCTGGGGAGGAGAGTCAGCAGGTAGGACAGCTGGCATGAGAATGCCCAGGTTTGTGGCCTCCAACATCCCCCACAGCCCGATTCAGCCCCGAGCTGAGGGTGTCAGGTGGCCACAAGCACCTCCTGAATTCCCAGTGCTCTTCCACAGGTCCCTTCGGGAGCTTCACTTTGCCAAATGCTGCTTTTAGTGAAGGAGTCAAATGCAAACCAACCAGTTTGCAACTGAACTGCCTCAAAAGCCCTCTGTGACCACTTAAATTTACTTCCAAATTTAGCTACAAAATGGTACCAGATACTTGTGGCTCAAGGCAGGAGCACTTATAAGTCTTCTGTGAGTCAGAGCCTTCTTCCTGTGCCCACGTGGCTCCAGGCTCTGTTGGCCCTGCAGGGCACACGGGGCACTGGGGCTGGGCCACTCCAAGAGATGAGAGTGGGTAGATCTGGAGAGAGTGGGACTCCTGATATTCAGGGGAATGTGGCATTTCTGACTGCTCTGGCCTGTGCTGCTCCAGCAGCAGTTTGAGGCTGTCACTGGACTCAGACCTGCCCTGCCCTGTGCCATGGAGGGGCTGGAATAAGATGACCTTCAGGGTCCCTTCCAACCCAGGTCGTTCTGGGGTTCTGTGCAGGGCACAGAGAAACCCACCAAGAGCTGCCACCTGGCCCTGGGAAGCCTCTGCCAAGCCCTGGGGGGTGTTGGGGTTCATGAGGCTGTGCATCCTTGGCATCTCTCCCGTGGCAGTGCTGCCCATGTGGCCTGTGCTCAGGACAGGGGATGGAGCTGAGCTCCAGCTCTTGCTCTCCTGGCACAGACCAACCATCCCTGTTGGCAGGGTGGTGAGATGGGTTCCCACTGGCCACGTCTGGCTGTGGAAAATGCTGAAGAAAATCTTTCAAACAACAAACCCCTTTAAAACCACCAGATCCTGAACACTTGTGGTCATTAGTTGCTGACAGCTGTTTTCATGAGCAGCCACAGGTCACCCAACATCCCTCCTCACTCCCCCTGCCCTCCCTGCAGTCCCCTGACAGGTCCTCCTGCAGCCCTGGCAGCTGGGCTGGGACACCCTGTGGGTGAGCAGGGGCATCTACCAGTTGCTGGTGGGTGACAACACCCCTCCAGCAGCATGAGCAGGAGGTGACATGGTTTAACCATCAGCTCTCCCAGTTCAGACCATCCTGTGCCAGCCCAGGCTGCTGGGGGGGGTACTTTGCTTTGGGTACCAGAGCAGTCCCTTTGGGCTTGGCACATGTGCCATGAGCTCCATCTGTGCCAACCTCCATCACCACTTCAGCCATTCTCATGGAGTCTCAGCACATCCTGAGCTGGAGGAGACCCCCAAGGACCATCCAGTTGGATGCTGCACTGCAGCTGTACCCCTTTGGAATAAAGCTGTAAGAGTCTCTACCAGGACACAGGCAGGCTGCAGGACAGAAGGGTTTGGAACCTTCGGATAATGGAAACCCAGAGGGTGAAAGCTCCCATTTGTTCCAGCAAGAGCTGAAGGACACCAGGCACACGTCACCCCAGGCTGCAGCTACAGATGGTCCTCACACACAGGTTTGCCCTCATGAGGAAGCTCCTCTGGGTCTAGTGAGAACATGTGCTTTAAGTTGCTCTCTGCCTCTTCCTCAGGGCCCAAGGCCACTGGGATCCTCAGCCAGAGCCTCCAGTTCTCCCCAGAAACATTCCAGAGGGACACAGGTAACATCTAATGACTTCTGATGGACAAAGCCACCCTCGCAGTTGTAGAGTCATCTGCTTAGAGACAGGAGAGTACTGGATGGGGAGATGCACCTGGGGACAGTTCTGGCAGTGACCCATTAATGCCATATCCTGAGGAATGGGCAGAGGAGTGAGGTTTAATCTTTGACTCCCTTTTTACACCAATAACTCCAAACCTTTCTCCTTTCTCCAAGCTGGTGATACACCAGAGGTTTTCAGGACTTTTTAGGGAATTATATCCATGGAAGAGGAGAGCATTTGGTGTTTCTTCTCAGTTCATGCGTGGATTTGTCTCTCTGATTGTCCTTTTCAGCCCCTGCACATGTATCAGAAACCTGGGAGTGATTTCTAGCAGCTTCCTGGGCCACAACCTCTCTGTTGTCCTTCACTGCCACAGCTCTGGCATGGGCTGGATTTCCATCTGAACTCTCCCAGTAAAGCCCTGGGCCCACCCATCAGTCTGTCCACCCACCGCACTGACCTGTCTGTCAAACCTTGGTGCTCCCCAACCCCAGTGACTCAGACATGTCCTGTCACCCCTTGTGTCAGCAAAGGAGTTGGGATTAAAAAAGACTGCAGATGTTGTTGGTGTCGCCACCATCCCTCCTGCTGGTCCCTAAAAAGGCTCTTGGCATGACCCAGGACTGTTGCCTGTGTGTTTGGGGTGCCAGCCATGGCCCTGCTGCCCATTTTGCCTCTATTCCTGAGGGTCAGGATGAGCAGAAGTCCTGTTCTCCATGGCCTCTGCACATCTCCCCATCTCTTCCTCCTCTGCCTCTCTTTCAGCAGCAGCAACCCAGACAGCCCAAGAGTTGGACACGCATCTGAGGAAGCTTTGTTGGCCTCAGCTCCTCCTGTCAGCACTCCCACAGGCAGCATTTAACTGACCTTTTCCCATCTGTGCCCCATTTGTTCCTTTGCTCTGCTCTAATAGGATGGGAGCACGTGAAGAAGGGTTGGACCTGTGTCAAAATGCCTCCCCTGCTCACTGAAGGTTACATCCCACGTCTGTGCCAGTCTGGACCTCACTCAGAGCTGGTTGGTGGGGACAGGGAGATGGCAGGGGGTTGCCAACAACAGGCTGGTCTGAAACCCCTCTCTTGGCTCTGCAGCTCAGCAACTTCACCCTCCTGCTGCCACCAGTGAGTCTGGACACTGAGCTCTGGATTTGCCCCACAAAATCCTTCCCTTTGGGTGCCATCTCTCCACACTGTGCCCAGCACTGAGGGTGTGACCCTCCCTGCCCTGCGTAAAGACCTTCACCACTGAGGCCAGGGCAGGACCCACCTCTGGTGTGATGGTGAGGAGCTGGAGGGCTGCAGTTGGGCTCCCCTCCCTCCAGACAATCTGACCACGTGGCCACATCCTTCCCCAGCCCCTCAATAAAATACAACTCCCCAAACCCTCAGCAGCTTCATCTCTTTGCCTTTATTCCTGCTGCAGCACTGCCACTGATGCTGTCCTTGCTGGCATTGTCTGGATTGTTCCAGCCACCCGCAAACCCACTGCCAAGGTGCTGAGACCCCGTTCTTATGGCCCTTTTTTCCCCTGGGCACATTGTCATCACCCCAGGAATAAACATTTTTCCTGTTTATGTCCCACAGCAGAAATGATCTGTCTTGCCCATATGTTCTCTGTACAGCAGGAAAACACCCAGGAAGGTGCCAGCAGGACAGGGCTGTGCCAGCAGGACAGGGCTGTGCCTCTCAGCACCCCTGGGCCCTGCAGGTGACCAGTGCTCCTGAAGGGCTCACATTCAACTGAGCTGGGTTAACTGGGGCTGGGGAAGCCCAGAGGACCCCCAGCCCAGCCTGGCCCAGGGGGTGCAGATGCCCAGCACAGGGACTGGGCTGATGCTGTGCCCCATCTTTGCTTCCCACCCCCTGTTCTGGGAGAGGCTGAACCTTGGAATTGAGGCTCATCCCCCAAGGGCTGCTCTGAACAGTCCCTGCCTGGAGATCAGAGGATCAGGAAGACAATTGGAAAAGCATGTTTTGTCAAGAGTGTATCTCACACCATGCCAGAGCTGTGTCACACCATAACCCCCTGGTACCCAGAGCAGCTTTTGGAAGCCTTGAGTGGCCCAAAGGAGGCATCTCCTTGCTGTGCTGTGGGAATCTTTGTCTCTGCCTGAGCAGCCACGGAGCTCTGGCCCAGATATTCTGCCCTCCTGCTCCTCAGCCTTCCTGAAACCTCCAACCCCTCCCCAGCCCTGCATGGGGCATCTCACCTTGTCCCTGCAGCACAGCAGAGACCCTCTGGACCTTTGGTGCTGCCAGAACCTCTCAAAAACCTGCACACCCTGGATGTGTTGACTGCAATTCAGCGAGTTGCCTCCCTCCCTGCCGTGGCTGCTGCCATGCCCCTGCTGCCTGCCCGACATCTCTGTATTGTTCATTTTGGGGTGAGCTCATCGGGTTTGGAGAGGGTGAGGGCTTGGGGCACACACCTGGGTGCAGCCTTTACTCCTCGAAACAGGGACAGGCATTTTGCTCCCAGGGACGATTTTTCCTTCACGGGGTAAAACCAGACCCTTTAGTCAAGAAGGTTTCTGTTCCTCGCTCAGAGTCAAACCCCTCCGAGGCTCGCGCTTTAAACGCTGATTTCTCTAAAGCCTGGGGCAGGTCCGGAGCTGGTGATGCCCCGGGATCGCTGATGGCATGGCCAGGTGGCGGTGCCCGCTCCGCTCCTGCCCTCACTCTGCCCGCACCGTGCCCTGTCGCACCGCCCGGTGCCACCCGCCGGTGCCAGGGCAGGAGCCAGGGCTGGGCAGGGACGGGAGCAATCCCAGCGCTGCCGGCGGGATCAGGAGCCGGCCCTGCCCCGGCAGCCACGCTCAGGGCGAGGGAATCATTGAATTCTCCAGGAAAACCTGCTGTGATTTAGCCATTTCATGAACCTGCAGAGCTTTTAAACGCTTCCTGAGTGGCGACTTCTCATTGTATTCTCTGTCTTTCTCTATGGAACGGCACATTTTCAATCTCAAAGCCCACAGTAATAAAACGGATTATTTTAAAAAAAGCGTTTTTCCCTTCTGATTCCTAAATATTCCCAGCCATGGCAGCCCATTCCCAAGTTCACTCCCACCTACTTCTTGCCATCTCCATGTTGGCACCGAAAGGATCTAATTCAGTCATAAAGAAAGAGACTTTTCTGGAAAGGCGAAAACCCCCCAAGAATCTGAGTGGCACCAAATGCCACCATGTCCCTCTCTGCCCTGTGGACCCTCTGGCTCAGCCCCTGCCTGGCACACACAGGAACTTAGTGAGAGATATTCCAACCAGAAATCCGACATAAAGGGCAAAATGAACCCAAATATTCTGTTATGCAACTCACTCTCTGCTGGTTCCAAACCACCTGAAATGTTTTATTCTCCATTTTTCATTCTAAAGTCCTTCTAATCAAGTTCTTTTAATGTGTTTATTTCTAGGGTGTTGTATTTATTGTTAAAATAAGTAACTCATGTTACTCATCAGCCTCATTCTAAAATATAACCAATTCTTTTCAAAAATACTTTTCTCGTTGGTGTAAGGAAATTCATGTCATTTCCACAATTAAAAGGAACAAAATCCATCTTGGAGGAATTTTGCTGAGGAATATTTTCTCAGGTGCCATTTGTGTTCTTGGCTTATTTGCCGGACTAAATTCACATGACAGAATACAACAAAGAAGAGAAAGAAGTCCAAAAATCGCAGCAGCCAACACGGAAATAGAATTAAATGATTTTTTTTAAAGGCTCAACCACAGTTTAATGGAAAGGAGGAAAATCCCAGTGACAGAGTTGTGTGAGAGGCAAAATTCCCATTGCAAAGGACATAATGCCTCATCCTTTCCCGTCTCAGCCAAAAACCCATTGCTTGGTGCCGAAAATGGAGAAATTAAGAGTGGTGGAGAAGCCTCCATTTGTGCAAAGGGAAACCCTTTAAAAATCGCCCCCAAACTTTTCATTCCTTTCATTAATTGCAAGTCAAATATGAAGAAATTATGCTCAGAATTATGCCGAAAATGGAGAAATTAAGAATGATGTGGGAGCCTCCATTTGTGCAAAGGGAAACCCTCTCAAAATAACCCCCAAACTTTTCATTCCTTTCATTAATTGCAGGTCAAATGCATAGAAATTATGCTCAGGATCACCCAGCTCAGCAGGGCAAGGGCTGGAAGGGAACACTCGTCCACACAGCTCCCATGGCTAATAATTAATGAATTCATTAATCAATCATAGGAAGAGGGAAGGGCGGGGGGAGGAAGGAATCTTACCACCAAATTGGGTACCCGGCTAAGACCTTTGTGCCACTGAAGAGGAAAGACAGCATTAGTCCAAGCAGGTGGCAATCCATCAGTCCAGGCTGGTGCAAGGGGGAATCTCGGCGAAGTTTTCAGAAAAACATGAAGTGCAGAATGAAGAATCCCCTCCAAGCAGGAAAAAAAAAAAAAAGAAAAAGGGAAAAAAAGAGTTAAGCCAAGTCCCTGGTGGTGGTGTGGGGTGACTTTCTGGCTTGTCAGAAACACACCTCTCCAAGCCTTTCCCCCGTAGATCATCCAAAAGCGTCTATTAAAAAGTGCAGGGCTCGGGGATGTCAGCAGGCGGCCAATCAGGGCCCAAGGTGAGGGATGAGCCTCAGCCCAGGGCTGTCAATCACCTCCTCCCCCTCCACCCCACAACTTTGTTCCGACCCTGCTGCCACAGCAGCCCTCGGTGCACCGCACTGCGCTGGGGCACTCAGCCTGGGGGGATGCGGAATTTTAAAATTTAAAAAAATTTTCCCCCCCAATTTCACTTGGAGCTTCACTTCAGCCCCTGCACAGGACCCTGCAAGGTAAAGGTGAGGGGTGGCCGTGGTGAGGGGTGGCCGTGGTGAGGGGTGGCTGTGGTGAGGGGTGGCTGTGACAAGGGGTGGCTGTGATCGACCTCAGCCAAGCCTGGGGTGACACACAACGTGTTCTTCAGCTGGAGAGGGAGGTGAGCACCAACCCCTGCTAATGGGGGCACCCAGGGGCAGGATAACCCTCTGGATGTCTTGGTGTGGGCAAAACTGGTTCTAAACTCGAAGTCTGCAGTGCCCAGGTGTGCAGTGGGTGGGTGGCAGGGGTGGCAGTGGCAGCCTGGGTTTCTACAGGGAAAATGCCATGTCCCAGTGACAGGGGTCAGGCAGATAGATGGGAATGTGTCCCATGAGTGGGTTTCTTGTGAAGTGCATCCCTGGATGCAGGAAGATGAAAATATTATCAAAACCCCATATGTGAAATTATTAAAAAATCATAATCAGTGTCTTGATTTGCAAGTAGACCCAACAAAGGTTTTCCTCAAAAATCCTTGTTCCTGGATAGAGATTCTGTTTTTGCAGGGCTGTTGTGTCAGAAGAGCAGGTCTGGGGGATGATTCGACAGAATGGGACAAAGAAAGGGGAGAAGCCAAAGAAGTTGCTTTTTGTCCTAAAGCATCCTCAGCACCCACAGCTCTGTTGCTGCCATGGGGCTGATGGTGTGTAAGCACCTGGGGTTCAGGTGCTTCAGAGGCAGCCAACAAATCAATTTATTTCAGAGCCATGGCCATAGCAGAGGCCCAAGGTCCTGTCAGGCAGCTCAGTGCATCTCATGGTTTTGAAAGTTCTCGACTTTCTCTGCTTTTGAGGCTCTGGGCACAAACAATCTCTTGGTGTTTAATTACACACAGATACAGGTTGGGCAGAGAAGCTGTGGCTGCCCCAGCCCTGGAAGTGTCCAAGGCCAGGCTGGATAGAGCACCCTGGGCTGGTGGGAGGTGTCCCTGCCCATGGCAGGGGGTGGCACTGAATGGGCTTTGAGGTCCCTTCCCACCCAAACCGTTCCATGATCCTGTGATGCACCTGCATCTTGCTTCTGTCCTTCTTGATTCCCAGTTCTTAATTATTTTCATGTGTTTGGACAGTGAGTTAGTGCAGAGCTGCTCTCACAAGTGATAATTTGTTTCCTGGCCATCACACACCCAAGAGGGGACACCCAGCGGCCCTTCACACCTTACCCCTTCATCAGTTCCTGGACTGTGAGGCCAAACTTCTCCAGGCTTTGTGCAGCAGCTTTTCCAGCTGCCCGTGACCCATCATGGATGTTGAACGTGGCTTGTTCTCTTGTGGGATTTCAAATCCCCAGGGGTGTGTTGAGTGCAGTCTGTCCTTGCAAAACTCTTACTGACACCCTGACTTGTTTTATTGAACAAAATCACCTTGGTTTACAAAAGCAATGATTGTCAAATGTGCATTTGGAGACAGGAATTTAATCTGTTCCACCAAATGAAACACCACCTGGAAATGTTCCCCAGCTCTGGAGCTGTGCTGTCCATGTTTGTACCCACGGCCACAGAGCCTGCAATGGGCCAACCTGCACAGCTCTGCAGCAATTTTATCACAGTTTGGGGGTAGTGTGGGACAGGAACTGTTCCCAACAGACCCTTGAGGTGTGACCCACCTCTGCTGCAGACTAAGGGCGGGTGGATGGAGGTGGTTCTGTGTGTCTCATTCCACGGGATGGTCACAGACACTTTTCACTTGCTGGTTAAAGCCATGGGGTGTGTGAAGTGCCACCAAAGCACTGTCAGCCTGTCCACAAAAGCAGAGCTCGAAGTGCTGCCCAGGTTGGTGTCTCTGCTGGTGGTTCTGAAGCTGCACAAACAGAATAAGGATGCAAGTGCTGAGTGACAGAATTTCTGCCATTAAAATGTCAAGCTCTAGAGAGGCAGCAAACAGAGGGGTTGCAGTGAGGTGTCTCAGGTGACACTGAAGGTGACTGAGAGCCCATGGAAGGGGACAAAACACCTCAGACACTGTAGAAATCCACCTGGGGAAAGCCTTGGAAATCTGAATTGAATGTTGGTCAGAGACCATCATTAAGGTCAAAGTAGCAATGGTGGGGTAATGGTTGGACTTGATGACCTTGAAGGTCTTTTTCAAGCTCAATAATTCTGTGATTCTCTGGGGGCCGAGATGTTCCTGTCCACCAGACACAGGGCAGTGCAGAATCTCTCTGTTAATCTCTTGATGTTAGGTCTTATAAACCAAGGCAATAACCAGCCACAAAGTGCTTCTTGTGCAGGAAACCAAGTGGGAAAGGGACCCAAGACCCAAACCCAGAGACTTAATTTGCTGTGAGATGGGCAGAGATCTCGGGGCTGCCTCAGGAAGGGCTGTGCTACAACAGCAGCACAGATGCCACAGTGCCCACCCACCCCCTGCACCTGCCCAGCATCCCTGGCACAGCCCCAAACAGGCCCTGAAAGAAGAACAATGTGTTGGTAAATTTTGATCCAAAGCAACTGAAATCACAGCAAAGCTCTCCATGGCCTTTAACTCTGATGAAGCCTTTCAAGGTTGCCCATCCTCCCACTCTAAACTTCTCCCTCCCATTGCTCTCCTTGTCTTCCCTGAACATCTGTTTGTCCCACCATCATCAGGAATTCATGTTCTCTCACCTTTTGTGAAGACACTGAGTTTCAAGGGTGTCTGTAGTTGCCTTGGCTTGCAGAGTGGAAGGTCCTTACTGTCCCTAACCAGTGACTTTGGCTCCAAATTTGTCCCATTGAAAGGAGCAGAAACAATGGCAGGTTTTGGTTGTGTCTTTGGCTGTATCAGCCTTGATGCCCAAGGCCTTGGAGTGGCAGGTCTGGCTCCCCAGGGAGCAGGACCTGTCTCACAGGGATGAAGACAACATTGTTTGTGAGAGGAACAGACTTACTTTGAGTCCTCTCTGCTGTGAAATGAAAATTTGATGCCCACATGCTAAAATTATCCTGGGGTTGTTTCATGCCAGCCTGAACAAATATTTATAAGTTCCACAGCAAACATTAATTTTAAATGTAATTTCTAAGAGCAAATGACAGTTACCCCAAAGAGTACAATTTCAAAATTTCACTCATAGGTGCCTCCTTGTGCTGCTGACTGACAGTTTTATTAACTGAGGGTCTTTTCAATCACATCACTCTGTCTAGTTTGGCAATATTGACTCTCATAGACCAGTTTCAATATGCCCAGAAATGAAAGAAATGAGGAAGTCAGAGGTTTGGCTGCTCAAGAAAAGTCCTGTTGCCTTTACAATGTCAATATAAAGGTCCTTCTGTGTTGTGGGACATTGTGGTCCTGCAAACGTGGTCACTGGAGGTGCTGAGGAATCCAAAGCCATCCTTTGGTTTATTCCAACAACACTCCAGCAAAGGAGCAGTGTAACCATGCTGGAAATGTGCCTCTCCTTCCCCTCGGGCTCTGACTTCTGCACCTTTCCCTTCTTTCAGCTTTTCTTTCCTTCTCCTTTGGAATTACCAGCAGGAAGAAACCAAGAGCCTGGGGAAGGTGATGGGACCTCCTGAATTCCTTCTCAGCATGGATTCCAATCCACTGAACCACTGATGAGTGTGAGGCACCAGGAGCTCAGACCACTCCTGGTGGGGTCACCCCATGGTCAGTGTGATGAGAAGAGGACAACTCCAACCTCACAGCCAAGGGCAGAGACGGATGGTCTGGGATGACCAGATGGATGGATGGATGATGTCAGAGGGGGTTTAGGAACCTGACCTGGTGTGTTGGGAGAACCAGGGGTTGTACAAGACCTGTGATGCAGCACTAAACAATAATATCAGTTGCAGGTTGACCCCAGGTCAGTGGTGGAGGGTGGTTTAGTTGGGTGCTGGAGGTTGAACTGCACATCTGGGCACTTCTGGGCATGGCCAGAAACCGGAGCTGAGAAGGGGGATCTCTTGGACAATGGTTTTTTAAGGGCCTTCAAGTCCTAGAATCAACTGGGCTTGTTGGTTTGAAGACCTAATTTTTGGTCTAATTGTTTAAAGTGGAGGTAAAACAGAACATTAGTGCTCTGATGGCTGTACCCATCAGTCCTAAAGTATGTTATTATATAAATGTAAGGAGCTGAAGACATCCTCCCTTGAAGCATAGATGAGCTGTCTGAGTCCCTTCCATACCAAACTACTGAAATCCTGTGTTTTCTGAGGGCTCTGTTTGCTGTTAACATTAACATTTCCCTCTAAACTTACTGTTCTCAGCTTCCTTGGCCAAATCTCTCTCCTAACTCCTTGTGTTCCCCCTGGCTCTAACAGGCTCTTCTCTCTGTTTCTGGTTCTGCACACCCCAGTCCTGCTGCCTGGGCTCACCAGCCTTACCTGGAAAGAGCCCTCCTATGATCCCACCTAAGCAGAGCAGCTTAAAGAAGGGCCTGGTGGATTTTCATCCCTTCTGGTCCTTGGACAGGAACACACTTGGGTATCTCCATGGATCTTGGTGTGCTGTGCCAGCCGTGATCTGACATGCTCAATGGAATTCCAAATGGGTGCAATTATTCCTTCTAACCATACCTTGCAAGTTCCCCTGCTTTGTTGGGGTGACAGGGAAAACTTCAGGCCACCCAGAAAATGTGTTTCCTCTTGTTGAGGTAACTCAGGAAAACCTGGTTGCAATAATGTCCAGGGCAGTATCCCCCTTTTGGAGCCCCCAAAGGAGTCTTCTGTAGGACTGGGGGTTGTTTGGCAAACGTATTGTACACTTAGAGACTTCACTTTTGGTGATTCCTGTCACTTTTACACTAATTACTTGATGCTTCATGTTATCCACAATAATTTCTGCTCCCCACTGTGTTTCTCTGGGTTAATCCTCTGCTGCTTTTCTCATCACTGCTCGAGGGACTCTGACTTGTCCTTCTGCTGTTCCTCACCATCCCGTGGAGTTCAGGTGGCCTTTCAACTTTTCAGCTTTTCATCTTGGGCTTGGTGTTCGAGGCTTACATTTGAAAGGTTCACCCATTTTGATGGAGCAACTATGAGATGCTTTTCTCTGCCACCACACACTGCCTGGACCCACTGAGCACCCCCCATTGGGAGCCCCATGCCCGTGTTTGCTCCAGCTCAGCTCTAATGCCAGTGCCAAGGCACTCCAGGGCCTCTGTGGGGTGGCAGAAAAGCTCCTTTCACCTTTGCCTGCCTGCAGATGGTGTGTGAACCTCTCAGGCTCCTACAGGAGATTTACCCACAGGGAGAAGTATCCAGAGCTGCAGGAAAACGCATCTTCATCTCTCAGATCAGCACCAAGATGTTGTTTCTGCTTTATTTTAATTTTTTATTTAAGTTTCCCTTTGCTGAAGGTGTGGGTACAAAAGAGAGGAGTCTCAGGTTTACCTGAAGGTCTGGTGGCTGTTCAGATGAAGTAATAAGGTGCCCTGAGTTTAGTAAAACCCTTTACCATTGTTTCTAGTGTTTTAGGAGTAACTTTATGGATTACATTTTCTGCAAATATACCTCATTTATTTGCAAACTATTCTAAGCTGATGGTACAGTGTTCTTCCACTTGGGTTACTTTTTGTCTTCCAGTGGTGGTAGAAACACTTTTGAACCAAACAAGTGCTGCAGTGTCCCTGTCCTGTGGCCAAAGAACTGGGAGTTCTGGTTTGGTTTGGGTTTTTTTTTCCATTTAAAACAAAAGACTGTATTTTAAAACACTGGCAAAGTAAGCTGCTGTAGTACCTGTTCTCAGATCAAAACTCAAGAAATTGAGGTTTGTTCTCAACTTTCCCAGGGAGTCCTCAGAGGGTTTTGCTGTCTCAGGTTCCTTATCCATCCCTGTATTCCCTATTTCTATGGGATTCCTGTCAGCTCCTTCAGCAGGGAGCTGCCTCTCCCTCTGTAGCCTGAGCCAGGACACCAAGGGACAGCTGTGAACACAAACTCAATAAATATTGAGCAGATATGAGCAGATCTGGAATTCCAGACCTCTGTTTGAAGGGCACAGGAAGGGTAAATGGTGCTGCATGTGGTTCAGTTGTTCTCCTTTCTACTCATATCTCTCCTGCCCTGTGAACAGGGTATCACAGGAAAGATGTGAGGTGGAAATGCTGAGCCCTGGCTCCTCCACCACTGCCAGTGAGCCAGAAACTGTCTAAGGACACCTCATCTCTGTGCCTGGGTGCCACTGACCTGGAGCTCTTACACACTGTCAGTGAAAACATCTTCCTTTCAGTGACATCTCCTTAAATTCCTGCAGCTCAAGCTCTGTTGGATTTTCAGCTCCTTCCTCGATCTTGCCAGGGAGATGTTAGGAGAAAGAATCACCCAATGAAGCCCTAACTCATGGGGTTTAGTGACTATGGCAACTTGGAGCAAAGAAACCCATCTCAAACTCCAGTAAGTACAAGGACATTATTCTGTGTGACTGGCACAGTTTTGCCTCACATGGTGCTGGCCCTCACTGCATCACATGGGCACAGGCTGGCAAAGGGGCAGTGCTGGGGAGGCAGCTGGAAAGGCTTCCCTGGTCACCCTCTGCTCCTGTGCCCACGTCATCCAAGTCACTCCTACTCTCCTCTGAAGTCAAGATACAGTAGGACATTTTTTTCATCAGCTATCAGCTTTTATTAGGAAAAGTATCAGATGTCATTTAAGGATCTGTCCAGTCTTCACCTGAGCCCCTTTGGGCAGGATGATGCCCGTGGAAAAGACCCCAGAAGGGTTTCTTGCACAATGATGTGAATTTTGACATCAATTTGAAGCAATAGCTGAGGACCAGGAGAGGTGTGGGGAGGAGGCTGAGGATGTGTGGCCAAGGGTGAGTGTGAGGGAGCAGAGGGGGCTGAGGGTGTCCCATTGGAATACAAACCTGGCTGGTGGGGAGCAGCCCCAGGGAGACCTCTAAGGCTCTGACAGTGGAAGGGAAGGGCAGTTTTGCCCCTCACATGCTCAGTCGGTGGGAGAGGCTGAGCTGCCTCCCCGAGCTGCAGTAAATCTGTGTAATTGCACGAGCTGAGCACATGAAGAAACTGTGCCCCAGGCCTTGCATTGTTTGAAGGCGGCTCTGTCTGCCTTGACACCTGGAGGAATGCTTGCCAGGGCTGGGGGAGGGCTGGGGAGCAAAGGCAGCACGGGCAGAGCTCCCCTCCTGCCCTCCTTCCCCAGGACTGCAGCCCAGCACTGGCCCAAGGCTGGAATGAATGAGCCCAGCCCTGGTTTGCTGCAGGCTGTGACTCTCCACGAGGTTGTAGCTGCAAGTCATGGCCCCTCTGCTGTGGGTGAGTGTCTGTGCTGCTGGAGGGAGAGGAGCTGCTGGATTCACCTCCTGGGCTGTGCTCAGGCACACTGTGGGGATGGGAGACCTTTCCCTTGCCCAGGCCCTGCCCGGGCTGCTGAGCACGCAGGAATGGCCCTGTCTGGAATTGCAGCATCACAGAATACCCTGAGAGGAGGGACCCCCAGCGACCTTCCAGTCCAACTCCTGGCACAGGACATCCCAGCAATCCCACCCTGTCCCTCAGAGCATCATCCAAACCCTCCTGCAGCTCTGGCAGCCTTGGGGCCGTGCCCGATGCCCTGGGGAGCCTGGTCAGTGCCCACCACCCTCTGGGGGAAGAGCCTTTCCCTGAGATCCAACTTGACCCTGCCCTGACACAGCTCCAGCCTTGCCCTGGGTGCTGTCAGTGGCCACAGAGAGAAGAAATTGGAGCCTCACTACCCACTGCCCGGGGCTACTCCCGTGCCAGCCCTGGCCATGCCAGCAGGGAGGTGGCACAGCCCAGCTCAGCCAACACTACACCAGAGCAGCTACAAACCATGTTTCCTGCTTTTCACCCAGCTCCAAGTCACTGAACTCCCCGTGGTAATGGTGCTGCCACGACAGGGATGGATGGCACAGAGTTGTCATTGCACTCAGAGAGTGGTGTCAGAGCTCTGCTGGATCAGGCATTGGCATCCCAGGACTGGCTGTGCCAGGTCATGGGGCTCCAAGAGCCCTTTCTGTGCCCAAACACCTGATGCGAAAGGGGCTCAGCTCAGCCTTGGGCCCACAGAGCAGTGGGACAGGTCTGGAATTCCCACACCCTCCCTGAGGCTGGGCTCAGGGAACCACCACTTTCCCTGGGTTACTGTGAGGATGTGGGGCTGGAGTGAGGGAGCAAAGACAGGAGGAATGGAGGAGGACAGGACAAACATCCTGATGGGAATCTGCTCTGGGCTTGACTGGGCTGGGGCTTTGCTGGGCTGGGCTGAGCTGAGCTGGGCTGAGCTGAGCTGTGCTAGGGCTGGGCTGGGCTTTGCTGGGCTGGGCTGAGCTGAGCTGTGCTGGGGCTGTGCTGGGCTGGGCTGAGCTGGGCTGAGCTGGGCTGGGCTGAGCTGTGCTGGGGCTAGGCTGGGCACCGGGCGCTTCGGGCTCAACGTGCAGCTCCTGAGCCAGGCGGAGAAGGAGAGTGGCCAGGATTTGTTCAGGAAGCTGCAGAGCCTGGGCAGGGGCTGCTGGGCTGCTGGGCAGCCTGGCCAGGAGGCAGAGAGGGACCCCCACCCCATGTACACCCCCTTGGAGCAGGAGGGTGAGGAGGGGAGGGCAGTGGTGGAGCTGATGGAGCGTTACCAGCTCTGCTGAGGCAGCAGCAGCACCAGGGACAGCAGAACTGGGGGGAAAGAGACTCAGAAGAGACTCAAAGCTTGACTTTGGCATCACCCAAGCACAAGTTCTGCACAAATAAACTTTAGTTCCCGAGCTGTGGGGCTGTGATCTCTGAGCAGGGTGTCCTTGCTCATGGGTATGGGAGAGTCTCTTGGATGAGGAGAAAGCCAAGGGAAAAAAAAATGCTGTCTGGGAGTTTTGAAGGAGAAACCCAAACCCAGATAGTCCCTTCCCTTTTCCACCTCTGTCCATGGTCACTCAGGGGATTTAGGAGGTGTAATCAATGACAGTGACAACTGTCAGGTCCTTCTTGTTCCAGAACCCAGAGCAGCAAAGGGCAGAGTCACCCTGGCAGACAAGAACCACCCGCTCCCACCTGCTCTGTAGAGACCACCAGGCACCTGGTGGCAGGATCCAGGTCATCCCTGAGGCCTGGCACGTGAATGCTGGGCTTTGTGGCACCTCCCTTGGGGACATCTGTGTCCCTGCCCTCTGCTGTAGTGCCATCCCTCCTGCCCTTGCACACCTGGACAGGTGAGGGCTGGAGTCTTCAACAGAAGGAGATCCTGGAGTTACCCAAGGCCAGGATGGAGGATGTTGATGGTGGAACAGCCCTGGCACAACAGTCACAGCTGTGGTGGGAACAGGCACGGTGCTTCCAGCAGTGCCAAGGCTCAGGGCAAGGGTCTCAAGGCTGGGAGCAGCTTCCCCCTCACTTGGGAAAGGCAAAAGCCCCGTGGTTTGTTGGGAAGGCTCAGGAGAGACAAAGCAGAGGAGGGGTGATGTGGGTGGTGATGGAGGGTGGGCTGTGAGACCTGCTGGGGCCCTTTGCTGGGCTGTGGGTGTGTGGTGTGACCTGAGCTGAGGGGCCATGGGGGGCAGAGATGGCCTTCATCATCTGCATCCTTGTCCATGTGGGCAGGCAGAGATTGTGGGGAGCAAACATTGGCTTCATCATCATCATCATCATCTTCATCCTTGTCCATGTGGGTGTCCAGGCAGGGTCTGCACGGAGCAAGCATTGGCTTCATCATCATCATCATCATCATCATCTTCATCCTCACCCACATGGGGTGTCCAGCAGGATCTCTGGGGAGCAAACATGGGCTTCATCATGATCATCATCTTCATCCTCACCCACACAGGTGTCCAGCAGGGTCTGTGGGAAGCAAACATGGGCTTCATCATCATCTTCATCCTTTTCCATATGGGTATCCAGGCAAGGTCAGTAGGGAGAAAACATGGCCTTCATCATCATCATCTTCATCCTTGACCATGTGGGTGTCCAGGCAGAGTCTCTGGGGAGCAAACATGGGCTTCATCATCATCATCACCATCATCATCATGATCCTCATTCTCACCCACATGGGTGTCCCAAGGACCTGTAGGAAGCAAACAGGAGCTTCAGCATCATCTTCATCCTCGCCCACCTCGGCATCCAGGCAGGGTCAGTGGGGAGCAACCATGGGCTTCATCTTCATCATCATCTTCATCCTTTCCCACCCAGGCTGCCAGGCTGGAGCATCAGCCCCAGGGTCACTTGGATCATCCTCCCGTTGGAAGTTGCCACCAGCATCAGACGCTGCCAGTGCTGGTCCCCTCCCCTCGGGACTGATGTGGGAAACTCCCTGTTTGGCACAGCCTGGGGGGGACAGACAGGATTTCTCACTGCCAGGATTTGTTCCAGGTGGGATTCCACAGTGCCAGGGTTTGTTCCTGGCTCTGCCACTGGCTGGCACTGGGGGTTTAAGCTCAATAAAGTCCTTTTATTGTCAAAAGAAAACTTGGAGCTGGTGCAAGATGTTCTGGCCAAGCTCTACAGAGTTCTTGATCAGCACCAGTGATTTATTGGAGTTGTTTTTCTAACAGGCTGATAAAAAGATCCACCAAATGACTTTAATCCAATTAATACTTGTTTTTCTCATCCTTTTTTACCTTTTGTAACTTGTTTTCCTTGCTGGGGACTGGGAGTCCCAAACTCTTCAATGTTTCTTTGAGCTCCTTAACTGGAACAAACCCATTTATATTTTGGGTTAAACCTTTTTTTTTTCATTTTTGAAGGATAAAAAATATTTTTCGAATCAATTAGGTAATTTTCTGCAGAAATTTGTCTGATTTTTGAGTGTTTTTAACTCACCCAACTAAGCAAGGAGTTGGGAGTCAATATTTGTGTCTGACAATGTTATCTTGACTGTCCCCCAAAGGTGGTGGCATCTCTGCAGGGTTTCAGCGCCCACTTGCTCCTCAGTGTGGAGCAGGACATCCCCACTGAACTCATCTCCTTTTTCCAAGGATGTGGCTGGGGGATTTCAGCATTCCCAAGGCAAATCCCACCATCGAGGAGGGCACTGGGGGGCCCAGCAATGCTCTGGCACTTGAACCGTGTCAATGACACACAGGATCTCAAATCCTCCCTCAGCCCTGGGAGCTGCAGCTGATCCTCCCAGGAGTTTCCTGGCAGGGTGGAGAACCCAGAGCAGATCCTGCTTCCCCTCTTGGGACAGGGGATCTCTCCCCCCTCGGAGGGTTATCCCTGCACCCCCTGCCCCTGTTCAGGCCCGCAGGGTGTTGGCCCCACAGCGTGTCCTGAGCACACCCCTCTGCACTCTGAGCTTGGCTTGGGCTCCCAGAGGGCCCCACTGCCCTGGATAAGTTACCCATTGCCCTGGATAACCCCCAAATCCCAGGTCTTGGCAGGGAGAGGCGGATGCAGGCACAGCCACAGAGGGTCAGAGTGTTCATTAGCTTTATTCCTCACCACGAGCTGCAGTGGGTGTTAGTCATTAATTAATTAATAGCAAAGGGTCTGCTTATGGGAGTCAAGACCCAGCCCACCACCAGCCCCCTGGATTCCCACCCTGGGTGCCACCCAGGGCTCCTAAAACATCTCCTGCCCCAGGAATGGCCGTTCAGGAGCCAGAGCAAAGCTGCTCAGCACCCCAGCCTGGGGGATGAGGGGCACAGAGGGGATGAGGGGTGGCATCCAAGGGCAGCCCTGGGCTCATCCCAAAGGGCTGGCAGGGCACGGGAAGGGCTGCGGGGTTGTTGCTCTGGTGTCAGGTGGTGTCACAACAGGTTCTACTCGTGGTCAGTGGGAGTGGGGATGGGGTGGGCAGTGGCCCTGGGTGGTGTGTGCTGGTCTGGGGGAGGTCAGGTGTGGGGACAGGGCCACGAGCAGCCCAGGGACAAGGGATTGCTGCCACCCCATCCTGAATGCCCACGGAAGGGAGGGCACTCTCTGTGCGTGGCAGGGACTGTGACTGGCACAGCCCTGGTC
Organism: Hafferia zeledoni; assembly: GCA_035583235.1. NCBI lineage: Eukaryota > Metazoa > Chordata > Aves > Passeriformes > Thamnophilidae > Hafferia > Hafferia zeledoni. The sequence continues at coordinate 3,102,861 of JAWWEV010000082.1, read as the reverse complement.
CCCAGGTCCCCTGGCTCCCAGTGTGACCCCGGAGGGACAGGCAGGACAGGGATGGCTCTGCTTGTGAGAGCCCCCACAGGTTCCTTCTCCTCTGCACCCCCTTGCTCTCCATTTTCACCTGTGTGGGACCCTCAGGTGCAGGGCTGTGGGTCACACCTTGCCGTGAGTCATGAACTCTTTGTCCCCACCACAGTGTTGGGGACACCTGGGTGGCAGACCCCCAGTGTGGGGGGCAGGGCAGTGCCAGGAGGAGCCCTTGAGGCCTCCCAGCCCACTGTGCCCCCACAAACCACCCTGGACACCCCCAGGGACCCCTCCTGATCCCCATTTTAGCTCCCCTTGGCACCAACCCAAGAGCATTCCCCTTCTCCATTGTCCTCTTTCTCTGACCATCCTCTGCCCCTCCATCCTCCTCTTCCTCCTGCCTCTCAGCTGAGCTCACCCGACCCTTGATGACAGGGAAATGTCCCTCTCCAGCCGGTCCCCCACCCAAGGGTGCTCAGGGTCAGGGAGGTCCAGGGGGTCTCCCAAACCAGAGAGGGCAGCCAGGTGGGTGCAGGAAGATGCTCTTGGCACCATCATCTTCTCAGACTGGTGGGACCCTCTCCCTGGGCACTGGTGAGCTGCAGACCCTGAGGTGGGAACAGCCCCAAGGCCACGGGCACCCCATGCTGTGGGAATGTGGCAGGATGCCCATGGGGAGCTCAGCTCTGCCCAGACCCACTGACCTCCCCTGGGTGCTGCCCATCCCTGCCCCACACCAAGTCCAACAGGTGCTTTGCTGTCTGCCAGCCCCAAACAGGGTGCCAGGGGGTCCCTGGGCACGGGGTGATGTGGGGGTGGCGAGGGGTGCAGGGCAGGGAGATGCCCCCTCAAAGCACCGCTGGCTCCTCCTGCACCCCCCCGTGCCACCCCCGGGGCTCCCTCGCAGCGTCGGGTGGGACCTGCAGAGCTGCGGATCATCCGCCCTACGGCACCTCCTTGTGCTCCTGCTTGGACTCCTTGAGCACCTGGAGCCACAGGGAGAGAGGGACCATCAGCCCAGGCTCGGGGTGTGCTCCTGGCAGAGCCTGCCTGGGCTCTGAACCAGCCTGGGGACAGGGATGGGGACAGGGATGGGGGCAGGGATGGGGACAGGGACAGGGAGCTTCATCC
>JAWWEV010000082.1:3040558-3101606 GCA_035583235.1 Hafferia zeledoni | reverse complement strand
GCGGGGCTGCGCTGAGCTGCGCTGGGCTGGGGCTGGGCTGGGCTGAGCTGGACTGAGCTGTGCTGGGGTTGGGCTGAGCTGAGCTGGGCTGAGCTGTGCTGGGGCTGGGCTGGGCTGAGCTGTGCTGAGCTGTGCTGGGGTTGGGCTGAGCTGATCTGTGCTGAGCTGGGCTGGGGCAGGGCTGGGAAAGGCAGGGACAGCTGCTGGGACAGGCAGGAGTCTGGAGCAGCCTGGTGGGGATTCAATCCGGGAAGTTTTAATGACACAACAACAACAACAACAAAAGAGGAAAATGGGGAAAGGAAGAAAAGGCTCCTGCAGGGCTGTTGCCACGGAGACCCCAAGGAAGTTTGAACCAGTCCTGCTCTTTTCACAGCCGCCTTTGAGGCAGGGAGGGAATTATGGCTGGCGAGAAAAGGAGACATGTGGCCCTTTGCTCACAGGGATCGGCCTCTGCAGTTACGAGTCCTCAGCTCATTCTCCCCCTTGTCCCCTCTTGCAATTATACATTCGGATCTCAGGGTAAAAAAAGGGTGAAAAAAATCTAGGCCAAGTTGTGCAGCCTTTGCCCTGGGACCCATCCCCACAGGGCAGGGCAGGGCACTGCCTCTTCCAGCCCAGCACAGCTCTGAGTTCCTCTGAGTTATGGCATTTTCATGTGTCCAGAGCTGACAAACAGCTCCCAGTGTCTGTCACCACAGCAGCCCTGTCACCCAAACAGCCTCCACGAGCACAGGGGCTGAACCTCTCCCAGGGGGGCTGGAGACAGTTTTCTTGCCTGCCACAGCTCTGGGGTTTTTGGAGGGATCTGGTTCATGGAGTGCCAGGATCTGAAGTGAAAGGGATAAATCCAGCTCTGTGCTGCCTCCTCAGATTTCTCCAGTGACAGTTGCATAACACAAGCCCCAAAGTTGTGTTGTGGAGCTCAGGTTGTGCTCTTGGGTCTTCCTCATTGTGGGGTTGGAGCTGGGTACTTGCACTTCCAGTCCACACTGTGATGTGCTGCAAAAGGTCCTGCTCAGGCTCATTGGAGGTGATACACAAGGGCCAAAAAGGCAAAGGGAAGGCAGAGAAGCCAGCAAGAGAAAGAATGTCCTGCAGGTGCAGGACAGCACTGGGAGCAGAGCACAGCTCAGCTGGCAGCTCGCACCCCGTGGCCAGCTGGGCTCTCCTGGTTAACAGAGCCTGGTTCTCCTTTTCTTGTGTTGTTGGGGGTATTCAGGTCTTCTTGGACCTTTGGTGGTGAGCTCTGAAAGAGCAGGAATGGTTGGGACGTTTGGTGACCGAGACTGGGACCTGCTCCCCCTCCCAACCCTCAGAATTTTGTTCCAGAGCCCCTTTCCCACTATGGGGCCATGCTGAGACATTGGATGCTGTGACAGGAGTGAGGCAGAGGGACAGAGGGACAGGCCAGGTCAGGGTGGGCACCCTGCTCTGGTTCTCACCATCTGAGAGCAGAGCCAGGCACTGGGTGGGGCTGGAGGGTCCAAGTGCTGATGTAGGATAGGACTGCACAGACCTCAGTTTGTTGCCATCAGCATTTTGGGATTCTTTTTAAACCCAGAGCTGTGTTTGATGGGATCCTACAACTTGGAGAGGCTGTGGAATATCCATCCTTGGAGGTTCTGCAGACTCAGGCTGACAAAACCATGGAAAACCTCCTGGCTTTAGTCCTGCTTTCAGCAGGAGGAGGGATTAGAGACCTCCAGAGGCTCCTTCCCACCAGCACTTCAAAGAGATGATGCTGTGTGGCTTTACAAGTGTATTAACTACTTACTTTTTGTGTGATGATAACACAAACCCCTTAAATAGCCCAGAACACCCTCATAGGGATCATCCAACTGGTGGGTACACAGCCAGGGCCCTGCTGCCTCTCTCTGCCAGGCTCCAGGCAGCAGGTAGGGCAGCCAAGCACTGGGCATGGGGCAGGCAGAGTTATACCCCTGCAAAGCTGTCCTGGAAGTGGGCACAGTCCTGGGATGGCAGCAGGAACTCAGACATGCTCACCAGGAGCTCTGTGAGGTCTGGCAGATCCCCCTCCCAGTGCAGAACCTCTCTGCTCAGGAAGGACTGACCTTTGATGGAGGGAGGTTGATATCACTGAATGAAGAGCAGCTGACACCCACTTGGACAGTGTTTGCAGGCAGGTTTTTGCCTGTCTTTGCCAGATTTTCCTGCTCTGGGCAGCTCTGTCTCCTGCTCCCAGTGCTGATCCCTGCCACAGATCCCATCCTCCTAACAGCCAATGTGGACTTGATTTCTCAGCTCCTGCCATGGTCCTGCTTTGCAGAACAGTTGATAATTTCCAGGCTCTGTGCTTGGCACTTCTGCAGTGCCTTCCCTGCTGTCAGCAGACAAAAATAAAGGAACTTCCACCCCTGAGAGTGTGTGAGCAGCATCTTTCCATCATGTAGCTTGACAAGTGGGCCACCCTTGGAGGTTGTCTTGCTGGGGGAAGCTGGAGCTTCCTGGAGCTAAACAGATATCAGAGATTCACTTTTGACCCCTGTAAACCCATTTCTGTTGTATAACAAGGCAAAAAAGCCAACTGGAGCAACCCCAGTTAGTGTGGTCCTCTCTCCACCCACCCCACAGTATTCCCAATTCAGAGCGAGTGGTGAGGGCTCTTCAGGTGAGGAATCCTCAAGTGAGAGCTCCTCAGGTGGGGGTTCCTCAGGTGACGAATCATTAGGTGGGGGTTCCTCAGGTGGAGGTTCCTCACGTGGGGGTTCCTCAGACCCTCTTTGATCACTGCTCTGCTTAAATTTCTCTGGCACTGTGTCATCACAGCCACATGTTCCCCTCCCGCAGTTACCCCCTCAGTTATCCTGGTGTCCTCTTTGTGGGGTGAGTGGTGAATCACAGCTGTAAAAATAACCTTTCGGGGGTTCAATCTCTGTTCCCATCAGTGCCACCTTTATCTATTGCTCCTTTTGATTTGTTATCCCCATTTTGATGGGAAGTGCACTCAGACACGAGCAGGTTGTCTGGGTGTTGGAGCAGACTCTCTCTCTGTGACCACCAGAGAGCACCTTTGGGAGCCAGAATTGGTGTGTGCAGCACCTTTTGTCCTGCTTACGCTTTTGCAACCAGTGGCTGATTCTCAGTCGCTGATGTTTCTCAAAAACCGTATTCATTTTACAGGAAGAGTGTACCCTAAAGTGCAGTGCAGGTGGTGCAGCCCCTCCTGGTGAGCTGCAGACCTTCCCTCCGTGCTCTCTGTGCTCCGGGGGACAAGGACGGGGACTGGTCAGGAGAGCTCTGGAGCGCGGGACGCAGTGCCATCCAGTGGAGCTGCCAAGGGGATCGTGGGATCTCGGCGTGGTTTGGGTTCGACGGGACATTAAAGCCCGTCCAGTGGCACCCCCTGCCACGGCCAGGGACACCTCCCACCAGCCCAGGGTGCTCCAAGCCCCGTCCAGCCTGGCCTGGGACACTCCCAGGGCTGGGGCAGCCCCAGCTGCTCTGGGAGGCTGTTCCATGTCCATCTGTGCAGTGGGTGGAAGTTCTGGGCCACCGCTGCTTTCCTGGTCCCACCACAGACAAACTTGGGTTGTTCAGCAAAGCACAGGTACAGGTTCTATCCCTGGAAACACCTTCCACAGGGCCTTGGGTGCCTGGCAGTGCCATCCCGGGGTGTCCCAGCTGCGAGGATGGAGAACAACTGTTCCAGAGGAACCACACATGGAGGACTAGCCCATTGCAGCCCACCTCCCCCAGGTCTCTGGGATGGAATCGCTCCAGGTGATGCTCCAGGAAGCAAAGTCCGAGTCCCCAGTCACTTGAGTGGTCGGTGCCACCGAGGAGGGGTGGGGGGTCCCCCCGAGAGCAGGTACCCCCTCACCCCCCTCACCTCAGGACCTCAGGAGAGGGCGGGGCGGGCCGAAAAGGGCTCCGAGAGCAGCAAGGGGAGCCCACAGGGCAGGGCAAGACAGCGAACTCCTTTCCCATGGGTTTGGGAAGGTTTTTCCTGGGAAAGCCCCTCCATGCGCGATCCTTGGGGGCACAGTACCACCTGCTGGCAGCGCGGCGGCAGCGGAGCGAGGGACGGACACGGGGACACCCAGCCCGGCAGAGCCCTGCCCGGGATCGCAGCAGGATCACGTCTGCCGTTAATTCAGTCCAGCTTTATATATTTAGGTTGTAAATTTAGACCTCAAAGTCGAGGCATCCCCGCGAGGGGGAGATTTCCCCTCGGACAGTTGGAGTTGCTAATTCAGGCTGTGATGTTTTTCCATCTGCAGGAGCAGGGAATGTAAATCCCCCAAGAGAGCCTGGGTTGCCAAATTTGTGTGGAGGGTTATACTGGTAGATTTTAATCACTTTTTCCTTGTTTTATTTTACTAAGCTGTAGCTTAAATATTAATGTTTTACACCCCTGCCTTCTTCACTGGGGTGTGCTTCACATCAACATTTCTTCCCTCTCAGCCCAAATTTATTTCTGTTCTGTTCTTTTCTATTCCTCTCAACACAGTGTTTTGCCTCTGAGTCTCCCAGGCTTTCCCCCACTTCAATTTATTTGCTAAAGAAATAGCAGATGATCGATTTGAGGCTGTTAGTAGTCCATTCCTTCTCTCAGAACCCTCAAGTCTGGCATCCACATCCACTTTGTTTCCCCTTAATCACTTCCCTGCTTCTGTGTGTGGCTGTTTCTCCTCTCTGTGGTCATTTCCCAGAGCAGTGTCTGGATGTGCAGCTCATTGCAAAGGGAAGCTCAGAGCACTCAGCACTGCCCCACACACTGTGGCAGGAAACTGTGGTTTAGAGCAAACCCCGAGGACTCAAAACACAGTTCCCCAAAGCATTTGTGGGTTCAGAAATGATCCAGGAGTTGGTGCCACTCTTGGAATGTGGCCCTGTCGGTTGAGGATGGGTAAGGGGCAGGACAGTCCCTGCCTCTGCACTCCCTGCAGTTTGTTTTCTCAGCCTGCCTCATCTATCAGAATGGCCCTGACTGATGAGATGTGTGCTCAGTGCTTTGGAAACCTTGATTTGTTCACACCTGCCAAACCATCACACCTGGGAGCTGCAGGCAGATCTGGGGAAAGGACCAGTCTAGGGCTGGATTGGACACTTGGGGGAAGGCTCAGCTCTCCCAAGCTCACCTGAGAGCTTGGCTGGCAGTGCAGGGGGCTCACCCTCAGCCCCTGCTGTGGTGCAGCTTTGGCTACGAGGACGGGTGGGTTTGGGATGTTCTCAGGGGAAGCTCCCTGAGGTGGTGGGAGCTCAGTGAACGGCACTGGCAGAGGGAAGGGGCTGCTCTCCACATCTCCTGCCTCTGCCAAGGGCTGGTGTCCATCCACACATCCCATCTGGAATGGGCTCAGGGCCCACAGAGCTCTCCATGGACTGGTTCGGATCACAGATAATGCAGGATTATGCAGAACAGGGCGTGATACAGTGCCCAGGACTGAATCTGGGAGCAGAGAGGACTGAAGAGAGGAGAGGGAGAAGAGTCCCCTGTAGGCAGCAGTGGGCTCTCAGACTGGCCCAGTCTGTCAGTTGTCCTTGATGCCCCTCTTGGAGCACAGTAGCCCTCCGTGGGCTGTTTGAGCATTAAATGTCAACAATAGTCCTTTTCCATGAATCCACAATACCTCCTTGGAGGCCCTTCTGAGCTGTTGTCCCTTTCCCAGGACCTCAGCAAGACTGACATGGCATGACCAAGAGGGGTGACCTCCTCTCTGTTCTCCTGTGTCCTCCAGGGTGCAAAGACTGTCTCGACCCTGCTCTTCAATCCTGTCCTGAGCAATCACAGGATGGTTTGGTTGGAAGGAACCTTTAAAGGCCAACCCATTCCAATCCCCCTGCCATGGGCAGGGACACCTCCCACCAGCCCAGGGTGCCCCAAGCCCTGTCCAACCTGGCCTTGGACACTCCCAGGGATGGGGCAGCCACAGCTTCTCTGGGCACCTGTGCCAGGGCCTGCCCACCCTCATCATAAAAAAAGTTTCCTTATGTCTAATCTGAATCTACCCTCTTTTGGTTTAAAATCATCACCCCTTGTCTGACCTCAACAGGGCCTACTGAAGATACAGCTCTGCAGTCTCTGCTGACTCCTCATTTTGTCTCTTCATCATAGAATGGTTTGGGTTGGAAGGGAACCTTGAAGAACATCTAATTCCAATACCATGCTGTGGGCAGAGGCATCTGTCAATGCTTCACTGTCAGACTTGAGTGCCTCAGCCCTCCTGGATGGCTCAACACACCATTTATGTGGACAAGTAGCCCCAACGGGGCTCATTTTAAACTGCTCTGAGGAACATTGGATTGTTCCATCTCCATGGCCTGGTTTGCTGCACTGACATGGACCTTTCGCTAACAAAGGAAGTTGGAAATCCAAGATTTCAGTTTGTATCAGGTCCAGACTGGATTTAGGTTGGAAAATCCCCCACAGTGTGTTGGCAGTGCAGTTCACAGCACTCCTGACACAGCTTCTCTTTGTGGGGAGAGGTAGACCCTGGGGAACATGGACCTCGAGGCTGCAAGTTGTCCTTCTGCTCCTCTGTAATCTCCTGATGCTTCCTGATACTTCCATCTCTGTCCATCTCACTCGAGGGCCCACAGGTGACCCCTCAGCAGTGCCCCTGCTCTGGCCTAGCTCTGCCCATGGCACAAGTGGGTCCTTGTGGCCACTTCCCACCCCCTCTGGTGGTTCTGAGTGCAGCTGCTGGACCCTGACCTGTTGCCTCTGCAGACAAAACCACCCCAGGAAATCCCCACCAGGACAGGGAGCAGTGGGCATTTCCAGAGGAGGCTCATCCTGTTCCCCTCTGCCTTTCATCCTTCTGAGGTTTGCATGTTTCTGATCCATGACGTGTCTCTTGCTTTCATTTTTGCCACCTTTGTAATTTGATTTTTCTTTTGATCTGTTTCCCAATTTCCCCAATTTTCTGTTTAGATTTTGAAGCTTGGCTCCCTCCCAGGAGCAGTGTCGTGCAAAAGCAGATTCCTCGGGAAAATCACAGGAACAGAATGTGCCCTAACGACTCTTCTCCTGAAAAATGTCCCAGACACCAAGAATTTGCAGCTTAGGGACTTCCCCAGCCCAAGGTAGTGTTGATGGTTTTAGTGACAGTGGGTTGGGTTTTTTTCTTCCTTAAATCTACATGGTTTCTCCTTAAACTGCAAGTGAATATTTGGCTTCTGGGACAGGGTGTCACCTGCAGTCCCTCAGCTCCTGGTGACAATGCCCTGGTGGTGTGAAGAGTGGCATCCAGTGTGGGGATTTGTTTAAAATGACACCATTAACTTCATTAACTTGGATTAACTTGGATTAAATTGATGCCGCAGTAATTGTACGTTCTTCTCCACTCTCTATCAGCCCAAGTGGTCTGGACAAGCTCTGTTGTACCACCATCAGTTGTCCCTTGCCCAAACTGAAGGATCTCCACGCCGTACCTCTTCTCCAGACCTCCTTCCCTGTCTCTGCTCAGTGTTGCTGCAGTTCTCCAAACCTTGCCCTGTTCCACTGCAGGAGGGGGCTCACCTCTGCCTGGAGCTCAACTTATAACTCCATGAAATCACAGAATTATGGAATATGCTGAGTTGGAAGGGACCCATCAGGATCACTGGGTCCAACTCGTGGCCCTGCACGGGACAACCCCCAAATCCCACCATGTGCCTGAGTGTTGATTGTCAGTGAGGCTGCAGAGCAGGGCTGAGGTCAAGCAGCAGCTGCTCCAGAACAGTCCCTGGGGTGAACTGAGGGCTGGTTTACTCCTCAGCCTACAGCTGGTGGAAAAAGCACCATCTTCACAGTGAGACATGGGAAAGGAGATGTCTCATGATAGGAAGGTGTCTGTGGTCTGGATTTCTACATCTGAGTTAATTAATCAGCTTCTATTTCTGGACAGTGAGTTTCCAATATACAGCAAGGGCTTAATTAAACACAGCCTTCTACAAAAATATCATCTCAAACCTACTGGATGGTCATGACAGAGAACATCAGGAAGTATTGCTGGAGACCAAAACAGGAAACACACTTGGAATATCTGCCATTCTGCACTCCTCGCTGACAGTGAAGACCCAGGAGAACCAGAGCAGGTGCTGGGAAACGTGATGAAGGTGGTGATGGAGTGACTGAAGGAGGACTGGGAATCCTCAGCTGGAGACCTGGGGTCTGCCCAAAGGCTGAAGGCTATCCTTACTCTGGTGGTTGCCAAGCTGGTTGTAAGTCCTAACAACCATGGAAAGGGTCTCTCACAACCTGGGCAGTCCAGGTACACTCAAAACATGCCATGGCCTGGAGTCAGGGTGTCTGGGGCAGTCCAAATGTGTCTGCTCAGCTGCTGGAAAAGAGGAGTTCAGCAGAAACAAGAGGATCATGCAACGGAAGGTACCTCAGAAGAGGTCCTTGAGGGGAGGCAGTGCCAGCCCAGACCCTGAGGATGTTGAGATCTCAGCTGGCAGCACTTGTGAGTTTATTCCTATGAACACCCTCCTGGTCCCTGTGAAGGGCTGTGGGCTGGGCAGCACTGCCATGAACTGCAGTGGTGGTGTGAAGATTGGGAATTATTGCAGAAGACATGACCTGTCCTTGGGATGAACAAACTTCCTGTGGGCATGTCAGAAACGGGAAATATCACTCAGGGCTTGGAGCAGGACATATCAACTCTGTGCTCTGCTGAAGCCAAGAGAAAACTGCATCTGGACTAGAGGGGATGGCTCCATGGTGGTGCCACTGCTCCATCCACCTCCTCTTTGGTGTCTCATCGTGCAGTCCCTGAGCAAGGGGCTTCAAAGCATGTTGCTGCCCCACCTCAAAGCTTTCTTCTGCTCAGAAAGGCTTTTGTTTTGTGAGATAGAACACATTTCATGATCATTTTGTGGGGTCCTGAGTGCCCTCTCTGAAGTTTGGGACCTGCTGCCAGGCTCTGATGGTTGTATGGACTAATTTACAGCTTAGTTGAGGAGTGGGGTGGGTTTTTCACAGCTCCTGGTTGGAGAAGGGTGAGTATTTTTCCCAGTACTCTTCATCAATATCTGAGTATCAGAAATTCCTCTGCAGCCAAACTCCAGCATATTGGAGCACTGAGTGGGAAATTTGGTTTGCTTTGCATGAATCCCTCAAAATACTTTTCTCCAAAGTCTCACAATATGCCTCCTAAAATGCCTCTTTTTTGTGAATCAAATAAAGTCAGGTGGCAACTGAAATCTGATTTAAAAAATCTTGGAAATGCCATAGATAGACCTCTGTGTGAGCTGTAGGAAAAAAACAACTGCTGGTACAGGGACTTGCCCCAGTGGCCACAAGACAGAGGACAGGGCAATGAGCAGCTGCCTCAGGAACTACCTGGGTTAGAAGAAATGTGGCCACTGTGCCTTGGGGAACATCCCTAAAACTGCTTTCAAAACAGCACAGAGCACATCAGCCCTGAAATAAAATAACTTGACTGGAGAGATGTCCACAATGACAAGCCCTGGAGCAGGCCCTGTAGGAACTGGGGCAAAACATCATGTCAGGACAGAAGACAACTGTTCTGCTTTCTCCAGGCTTTTACAGGATTTACTGGCTTATGCACTCCATGCCAAAGCCTGAGCCTTGGCCTGGCACTGAGAAATGGGACCAGTCGACCAGGCGAGACCCTCTCAAGTACTTCTGTTTTCCCAATTTCCCCTTCCCTTGATGTATTGTGTCCTTCTCCTCCAAAGTCCTCAACCCACCTGAGCCTCAGCTCTGCAACTGGCAAAGCCTTTTCCGTTCCTGCTGTTGGCACAAAATCTTGAGCCAAGCACTAACCTGCCCACGTTTCTGCTCTTGGACTTGCCCACCTCCACCACCACTTTGTCCCCCTCCAGGTCTGCCTGGTGTTCCCCTGATACCTTCTCTGTCTCAGACACTTTTCCCTTTCTCCTCCCTCTGACCCAGCTCTTCACTGACCACCCAAACTCCTGAGGTTTCCCAGGGTCATCTCCATAAGTGTCCTCCTTGCCTGAGGCTCCTCCTCTCCCCACACTTGGCTCTTTCACCCCTCGTGCCCAAGACAGGAATCATGGGGAGGGTCCTGCTGCAGTGGCTCCCCAATAAGCCAAGAAGGAAGAGAGCTCTGGGGACAAGAGCAGAACTCATGTTGTTCCACATGACCCTTTGACACCTCCTGCTGAAGATTCCTCTCCAGTTGTCCTGCCACTGTGGCTTGGGATGAGAAAAGCAGCAGGTCCAGCAAAGGTTGTCCTTGCTTAGCTCACCACCTCTCCCTTGCTGGCAGAAGGAACCAGGACTGAGAAGGACAGGTTACCTCCATGACAAACCCCCTGCATGGCATCAGAGTGGGAAAGGTTTGACCAGATCCTGGACCTTTCCTCCTGGCAGCCTCAGCAGGACCATGATGTGCCCAGTCAGCTGGGACAGTATGGCCCCCGCTCTGCCCCATGGCTCCCACCTCCCCCAGACACTCACACACCATTTAAAGTTCCCTCCTTCCCACCAGCGAGAAGGGAAAACATGTCCTGCCAAGCACAACTCTGCCAATATAAATAGATACTGTCAAAGCTGTGCAAGTCTGACTGTGGTTGTGGCCTCCAAAGTGTGGGAAGACCCTTCCTCACATCAGGCTTTGCAGGAAGCACAAGGAAGGTGTCCATGTCCTCTTCCCCACCCCTGCTGACCTGCCTCCCTTGGCAGCCCTCAGTGAGCTGCTCTTCCCTTGGTATTCCCTGTCTGGGACTGTAAGGGTCCTCCATCAGCACAAAATTGTCCTCTGTGGGTCTTTCATTGCTTTCATCCTGCCTCACCCTCCCTCAGCAGGTCCCTGTGGGGCTGCAGAGTCCTATGGAATCTGTGCCTCTTTCCCTCCTCTGGGAGGATTCATGGCTCACCTGTGTCGGCAGAGCAGTATTGGACTTCCAGCAATTTCTAGAACTACTAAAAAGCCCTCACCTGCCCCAGCCTTGTCCGGGAGCCACCACCCTCTGGTCTGGTGGCAGAGGTACTGTGTGAACCCTGCTGTACCCACCAGTGTCCACAGCATGACCTTCCCCAGGCCGGGCAGGGAACACACACCCAGGCAGCTCCTCTGGTACCCTGAGGTGCTGCGCCCCCAGGAGAGGCTTTAGTGGTGCCACAGCTGCTCAAAAAGCCAGGGAGAAGGGATTGTGGTTGCTTTGGTACTCAAGGGGTTGGGGCTCTGGTGCAGCAGAGAACACAAATCTAGACAGCAAGTCCCAGCAGGAGAGCTGCAGAGGCTGCACTGTGGCCTCCTGTGCCAGAGACAGCAAGAGTTGGTTGTGGCAGTGGTGAGCATGACATGGTGCTTCCACGTGGTTCTACTCTCAGAGCTAGAGGCAGGGAGCTGCTGATCCAATGGTCTCGCTGCGGCCACCTTATCATTGTGGCTGAAGAACAGCCCCAGATGCCAGAAAATGCTGATGTCCATGATTCCTTGGTGCCAGGCTTGTACCCTCTGTGTGCTGCCACGGTAACAAGAAGCGAGACAAGAAATGAGAGGGTTTTCAAAAGCAATCCCATGCTCCCAGTCATTCCTAGGCAATTTGGTGAAAAATGTGGGTTCCCTGGAAGTGTTCAAGGCCAGGCTTGGAGCAGCCTGGGCTGGAGGAAGGTGTCCCTGCCATGACTTAACTTGATGGCTTTTAAGGTTCCTTCCTACCTGGACCATTCTGAAATTCTACAAAAAATGGCATCAAAAGCCATTGTTGTGCAAACAGCCCTGATCAGGGGCAACAAAATCAACAGGAGTCTGGGTCTCACCTAAAGAGCCTGGCCAAGAGCAGAGGAGAAGAAAAGCTCAGAGGAACAGGCAAAATGGAACTTTGCTGCTCCTTGGGTATTTGGGCAACAAGGCTGCAGCAGAGCAGCTTTAGAGGGGAGACCAAGAGGAGTCATTGGGGTCCTAGGACAGTTGGGCAGTTCTGAAGGGGCTGATGGCAGTTGTGTTGCCCTTCTGCACCTCATTTTTCATGGATGTGAGACTCCCATCTTACACCCTTCATGAATCCAGATTTTTTGACGTGCAGCCTTTCTCTGCTGGTCTTCCCAAAAAACAACCCTGTTCTACCTCCTATGTGGCCATGGCTGGAGGGACATGGCCCAGCTCAGATCAGAGCATGGCAGGACACCAGGGCTTTCTCTTCTTCCTGTAGTAGGACTGGAGAGTGGTAATGTTGCCCCTACTTTCCTTAGTCCCTCTCCTAAAATGAGCAGTCCTTGGCAGCCCATCTCTGTCAGGCAGGGCAGGGGTGACTGAGATCTCTGCTCTGGGGAAGTGCCACCAGCAGTGCCCATGCAGGGAACAAACAGGAGAAGCCCAAGAACAGGCTGGAGAACAACTCTGGTCCCAGCAGTAGAGAACAGGTCTCCACCCTCCCTGTCCTGAGCCATTTGAGGATCCTGCTGCATGGATGGGATCAGTCCCAGGTTCAGCTGAGGTTTTTTGTCACTAGGGAGGGCTGCACTTCACAGCCCCCCCCCCTTCCCCCTCACCTTTGTGTTGTTGGCAAAGCACCTCCCAGATACACCACGTTTGGAGGGAGGTACATTCAGCAGGGCACAACCAGCTCAGCACAGTGGCCCTTTTAGTGCCTGTAGGAGCTGGTTTCCCGAGCCTGTCTATCTGCCCAGAGCCCTTCCACATGTGGCTCCACAGACCTGGGATTTCGTGGGAGCATTTGCAAATGGTCAGGGTTGCACCTTCCCAACATTTGTTGCAAAGGCCACTGTTGGGTTCTGGAAGTCTGTTCCTGAGCTCCTCTATGAAAGTTTGTGTAATTGCACTTGGGAGGATCGTGCTGGATGTCAGACAACACTTCCCCTTGGAGTGTTTTGCATTTGTGGGACGAGTGCACAGAGGGGTGTGGGGATGGATATCCTTGGAGGTTTGCAGGACTTGGCTGCACAAAGTCACAGCCATCCTTCTCTAGACTTGACAGCAGCCTGTCTTGGGACAGGAGGTTGATCCAGAGACCTCCAAAAGGTCCTTCCCACCAGCACTTCTATGAGATGCTGCTTGTGCATCACATGTTTGGTTAGATGTGTCTGTCCATGCTGTGGAACATGTGTTGGGATCCACCTGCTGCATCCATGAACACCAGGGCCGGGAGCCCAGGCAGAAGGAGGGATGTGCTGGGTGGTCGCCGGGTGCCCGGGCACAGCAGGTGCCTCTTCACCTCCTCCCCAGCGCCTCCGTCCTGTGCAAACAGCGGCCCGCGGCCGCGCGGCTCTGCCGAGGGCAGCGCTGAGCTGAAACGGGATGTTCCCCCGCTGTTACCGTTCCATGGGGCACTGCCGGGCATCGGAGCCTGGTGCGGGTCCTGCCGGTGCCTCATCGCGGTCCGAGAGCCGCAGAGCCCCGAGGGTCGCCCTGGGACCCCGCGGAGATGGAGTGATCCCGTGGAGATGGAGGGATCCCGTGGGGATGGAGGGATTCCATGGGGATGGAGGGATCCCACGGGGATGGAGAGATCCTGTGTGGCTGGAGTGATCCCGCGGGGATGGAGCGATTCCGTGGGGATGGAGGAATCCCACGGGGATGGAGAGATTCCTTGAGGACGGAGGGATCCCGTGGGGATGGAGGGATCTCGTGGGATGGAGGGATCCCTCTGAGATGGAGAGACCTCGCAAGGACAGGGGTATTCCGTGGGAATGGAGGGGTCCTTCGGGGATGGAATGACCAGGCGAGGCGCGAGCCGGCCAGGCGGCCCCGAGGGTTGGGGTGGCGGCGGGTCCCCAGGGAGCCCCAGGGGTGCCCGGTGGCGGTGGGACGGGACGGGACGGGACGGGACGGGACGGGACGGGACGGGACGGGGCCGCCCCGCCTCCCGCTTAAAGACCGCGGCGCCGGGTGGCCAGAGCGAGTGGGACCGGCATCTCCCGCACCATGCGCTCCGCCGCCGCCCTCAGCCGCATCCTCCTCCTCCTCCTCCTCCTGCCGCCGCCGCCCGCCGCCGCCTACTTCGGGTCAGCACCGCCCGCGGGCACCGGCCCCGGCGCCGCCTCCGCGCTGCGGACACGGGGGGAGCGCCGGGACCCGGGAGGGGGACTGACTGTCCGTGGGAAGCGCACGGGCTGTGGAGGGGAATGAGGAGTGTCCTTGGGGCACCTCAGAGTGTCCGTGGGGCAGCGCCGGGACCCGGGAGGGAATGCGGAGTGTACGTGGAGGAGACCGGGAGCGAGCGCGAGTGTCCGTGGGGCAGCGCACGGGCTCTGGAGAGGGATGCGGAGTGTCCGTGGGACAGCGCACGGGCTCTGGAGGGGGATGCGGGGTGACCGTGGGGCAGCTCGGGGTGCCCGTGGGGCAGTGCCAGTCCCCGGGGGATCGCGGGTCCCCGCGGATGTTTGCGGAGGGGGCGCGGGGGCTCCGCGGGGCTGCGTTCCGGCCGCTCTGGGAGGGTGGTCCCGGCCGGGCCCCGCACCTGCAGCGCCCGGGGCGTTCCCGCAGGGCCCGGGCACAGCCGGCACCGCGGGCGGGTGTGCGGAGCGGTGCGGGGCAGAGCGGGGAGGGAAAGGGGCGCAGGGCGCCGTGTGGCAGGAGCCCCCCGAGCTCCCGGAGAGGAGGGCTAGGGGAGGATCGACCCTGTGAGGGTGGGATGGGGACGGAGTGGGAGATGCTGTTTACTGGGAGTAAGAGAGAGGAAACCAGGATTATACTCCTGAACTGTGCTTCGTGCCTGCTCAAGGTGGGAATTAGCCTCGGATGGTGGCTGGCATTGATTTCTCCCTGCAGGCTGTGAGGGGTGAGGTGCCTGGCACAGGCAGCCAGGGCTCAGCAGAGGCGGGAGGGTGACCTGAGGGTGCTGCGGGGCTCCAGGGCTTTGGAGCCAGCCCAGGGACAGAGAGGGCCACTTGAGTGCAGGCAGGCAGAGCTGCTGCTCCAGCCTGGGACATTGCAGGGTCACCTGGGCACAACTGTCCCTGGTGTCTGTGTCCTCCCCACACAGTTCAGTTTGCTTGGGATAAAGGCAAAGATGTAACAGGTTGGGTCAATGCAGAATTTCCCATGCAGAGTGTTCTGCTTTGCTTTGTTTTATTTTCTGTGTGAGCTGCTCCCCAGGCACGTGTTTTAGACTCTCTCAGTGGTAACCAGAGCTGTTAGTGTGTGTATCAGTGTGTGTATCAGTGTGTGCAGAGGGCACAAACACTTGCACACTCAGGCACAGCTGTGAGTGATTGCAGCACTCAGGACAGGTCTGTGCTGTTTTACACGTGTGGAGGGTCTTGTTCTCTCTCCAGTGATCCTCCCACCAAATACCAGACACTTCTTCCTGCATTGGCTGGGAAGTGTCTGCTGGTTTCTCACTGCTCATCTAGGACACAATTGGTATTTAATTTTTGCTGCAAAGCTTCCTTAAATCAGATGCGTTATCAAAATATTAATGGTATCATTCAGCCTAACTCACATCTAAGCCCCTGCTGACAGGGAGAGCTCTCCTTTCTCAGTCCCTCAGAGCATGTGCAGAAACTTGCTCTGTGAAGGGTTTGGGCTGCAGGGAGGGTTTGGCTTTCCAGCCACAGGGACATGTGCACGTGGCTGTGCCAGTGGAAGTGGCTGTGTTTGTGCTGCCCTTCAATAAAAGTACAAAGCTCTCACTGACTATTGCTCAGGCTGGACTTTGTTCAAGAAACCTGAATGATACTTCACCTCGTGGCAGTGATCTCTTTGGTGTAAGCTTCTTCCTGGGGTGGAAATCTCTGTGTGCTGCCTCTTGACAATGCACAGCTCAGGATCTGAGACTGTAGGTTCACTTTTAAACCTGTTTTTTTTTTCTCTTGAGGGACTTGACTCAGGGGTGTCCTGCATGTCCCCCGCTCTTCACATAAAAATTAACAAGCAACTAAATTCTAAGAATTCAGTGAGTGTTTGGTGGTGATGAGCAACGTGTGACATGGGCACTTTCAGATACAAAATTGAGTTTACAGGCTTGAGAGGAACTTGAACATTTTAGAACTGAAGACCTGATGTGGCCTCACCTGGGGAGAAAAGCAATGTCACACCCGAATTACTACTGAACTGGAGGGCACTGGAGGGCCTGGGTCAATGCTCTGCCTCTGGGGTTTGTCACATAGCAGACACTTAGGCACAGGAGCCAGATCTTTGCTTTCCAAACACTTAGTGGAGAAAACCTGCAAAGATGGAAGAAAAAGTGAAGGAGGCTTTTGGGTGTCACCTGCAGAGAGAGGACCTGAGCCCTGTCTGTGTGAGTGTGGGAATTGGTAAAGGTGAAGTATTGCTGCTTGAAAGGGTGAAGAAAATGCTGAGTTTGATTCCATCAGGATAAAAGTAAGGCATGAAGGGTATGGGATAGTCCAGCAAAAATGGTCCAAGGGCCTGGGGAAGCTGCAGCTCATCTCTGAATGTACAACTCAGAGTTTTGCCAGAGTGAACACAGCATTACTATGGATAAATTAATAGAGTCGTGGAATGGGTTGGATTGGAAGGGACCTTCAAAGGTTACCCAGTGCCACCTCTGCCATGGGCAGGGACACCTCCCACCAGCCCAGGGTGCTCCCAGCCCTGTCCAACCTGGCCTTGGACACTCCCAGGGATGGGTCAGCCACGGCTTCTCTGGGTACCTGTGCCAGGGCCTGCCCACCCTCATAGGGAGGAATTTGTTCCCAGCATCCATCTAACCCTGTCTTCTGTCAGTGGAAAACCATTTTTTTGACTGTGGCTTTAGGCCCAGGGGCTTTAAAAGGATGGCGCCTGTGGGCAGATCTCCCACCCTGTTCCCAGTACCTGGAGCTCTGGGCTCACTGGTGTCAGTGCTCTGGCTGTGCCTGAACAGACCTTGAACTGTGCCAGGTCCACAGGACATAAATTAGAACCTGCTTTTAGGAGAGGGAGAGGAATCAGCTCAGTGTGCAGTGTGGCCCAGCTGCTGTGGGGCTGTGTTGGGTTTCCTGGCTCAGAGGGTGCAGCAATCCAGGAGTGACTGCTCCCCTGGGTGCAGCTGCTCCCCTGGGTGCAGCCACATGCACCTCTTGGCTTCCTTTGTGCTGGTTTTGCTTCACCTTCACTTCAGTCCTCGCCCATCCTGCAGCCTCCTGGGAGGTGTTTCCCTCCTTGCCTCAGCCATCCTCCTCCTTCCAGGATATTCAGCTCTTCAGGGGGTGGGAATGTCTCCAGACCTCATCAAAAGCTCTCAGCCTCTGTTGTCTCCTTAGGGGCTGTGTCTTACAGGGTGAAAAGGCGTTTAGGATGTGCTGGAGGGCAAAGAGCTCCTCACAGAGATTAAGGGGGTCCCTCCCAGAATTGGGCTAGGGCAGAATCTGGAAGGGACCCACATCAGGTAGGATGTTGTTGGGTAGGTGGAAGTTACAAACCTGATCAAAGCCTTCTCCTGGGAGACCTCTGTGGAGCAGGCTGGGCCATGTCTCACCCATGCCCAGTCTGGTCTGTGCTCTGTGGGCAGCCAGGTCTGCTGGAGCCTTCCCAGCTCCTCCTGAAATCCCTGTGGTGGGTGCAGAGGTGCCAGGGATTTCCCGGGGTGTGCTGGCATTTCCCAGGGTGTGCTGGCATTTCCCAGGATATGCTGGCTGGGTTGGCACCCCCCCTTAGCCCAGCCTACCTGTGCCTTCTGTATTTGATTCTGCTCCCATCACAGCCAGTGGCACAATTGTGGCTCATTTCATAATGGAAGAGTTTTTGGGGGTCCTTAGAGAGTAAAACCAACACATGCCTTGCAGGTCTATTACAGCTGGTCCTTGCATAGTTTTGAAACCTGCACAATATGTCAAATGACATCTAAATGTTAATGTGAGCACCCTCTATGTCCTCACCTCCCCTGTGTCCTAGAGATGTGCAGCAAGTCTTGGTTTTCAAGCCCAGTTACATTCCTACATTTTCTTTGGTAACTGTTTTATTGTGGCATTTCCCTGATAAATCTAGTGGACCAAATGCACCTCAAATAGGGACTCTGCTGTCTGAGTGCTCCTGGAAAGGTGTCAGAGAATGTTTCTCTACCTGTGGAGCTGATGAATTAAATGCTGATGTTACTGAAAACTGCATTATCATCCCTCACACCCCAGTGTATCAGGAGGGTTCATTACAGCCCCATTCTTGGCATTTTTGGTTACATGGAAAACTGGAGTATTAAACAAGAGAGAGAAGGGGCAGAAATGGAGAGGGAAGGCAACTTTCAGCTGAGAAATTGGAAGGATGGAGTCAGGATGGAGCGGGTAGTGATGGTCACAGCAGAGATGAGTTGCAGAGGTAAAGGCTTTCCATGGATGATTTTTGATTCTCTTCAGTTCCCAGACTCTCTTTAGGCACTATCTCAGTGTATCACAGTTTCTAAAATTCATCCCACTGGGGGTTGGGTGTCCCATGTTGGGAATGCTCTGGGGAATGTGGCCAGTGCAGAGCTGGGCTGCAAACCTGCTCACCCCTGTGCTGCCTGAGCAGCTGCTGCCCCTGGAATTTGGGCCACAGGGAGGTGTTTCTTGTGGCTGAGCTGAGAGGTGAAGGATCAAACCAAGGATGTCCAGACTGTGGGAGCCCTGAGAGGTGAAGATGGAGGACCCTGTGCAGGGAGACCAACCCGAGCCGTTGGTGCTCAGGCACTGAGTGAACAGCCCCAGCTCAGCCTCCCCCAGGGCACTCCCTCTCCTCCCAAACCAGCAGCTCCTCTGATGCAAGGATTTGATAGCTTGTTCTCTGGGGAGTTTCAGGAGAATTCTTTTTAAAGAAGAAGTCTGGATCTGGACACAGCTGTTGCTGATCCCAGGAAGGGTTTGCAGCAGGCAGAAAAGCTCCTCTCAAGGAATTCCAACTCATAACCTCATGGAAAATCACCTAAGGTTTTAATTGAAGTTTTTTACTTTGTGAGGAGCAGAAACTTGATAGAAAACCTGGAGAATAACAAATAGACACCTGCCCAAGGGGCTGAAAGGACAGAGAAAATTTAAAACCATTGATATCAATTGTTAAATCTCAATATTGATTCTTGAGTTTTATAGTTTAGGTACTTTGGGGTTTTCTGCCACCTTCTTTGTAGGCAGTGGGTGGTACAAAGCAGAGACCGTCCCAATTAATCCTGACAGTACAACACCCAGTGGCCATCCCTTCATCCAGGGACAAATGCAGAGGATTAGATGTGTTGCTTCTGAAAGGATTAAAACTCTGCTTGGCTGAGGTGCCAGGGACAGAGGAGACTGGAGGACTTCTGTGCACTGCAGTGGCCTTGGTTTGATCATGTCCCATATTCCCTCAGCCTTCCCTGAATGCTTGGTGCAGCTCTCTGTGGGGTGTGGATATTCCTGTGGAACATGAAAGGCCCCTGAAATCAGATATGGAGGACTGCTGGGGCTCCCTTTGATTTTTCTCCTTACTTGGGAGAGGTAGGAAAGGCAGATTTTTACGGGTTTTTAAGACCTTTCAGATCCAGAGGACATTGGGCATTGCACAGGAACAGGCTCTCATTAAAAGTCTCTTAAGCAGCTGGAATGTGGCTGGAAGGAGATTAAAGGAAATAGATGAATTTAGCAAAGTGCTTAGACAGAAAAGGAGAGAGAAATAAAAGTTGGAGCTCCTTATTGTTCTTTCAGATCACGAGCAGGTGTGCATTAATTCAAAGAGCTCACTCCTTTCACTGTATGATCTGGAGATAATAAACCCTAAATCATCTACAACCAGTGTGCAGTTTGCCCAACTGCAAATATCTGCATATTTTATATTTAATCAGGTATGAGTGTTTCCATCCTGTGATCTTGTTCTGATCCTGTGCTGGTTTTACCCCAAACCCCACAGTTCTATGGGGGCCTGCAAAGCCTCCCTTCAGATGGTGATCTTGGTGTGTCTGTCCTGACCCAAAGAGTGGCTTCTGCCCCCAGTTGTGCCACTGGTCACTGTACGGCCTTGGGCAGCCCTTTCCCTTCTCTCTTCGCTTGGCTAAGTTGGGAGTTATGGGAGAGACTGGTTTGGAGAGTGGTGTCTGTGCACAGACCTTGTTCCAGGAATCCTGAGCTCTGGGAGATCCAAGCACAGTGCTGTAATTATTTCCCTGCTGTCTGAGGTGATGGGAGTGAGACTTTGCACGAGGGAGACTGTCACAGGAAGGTGTATTCCAGGCTGCTTTAGTCACATGTCTTAGATGAACCAATTTACTGCTTGTTTTGTTGACTCCTCACTGTGTTACTTCCATCTGGTTATTTCTGACCTGCATTTCTAGAGGAAAACCAAGTTATTTTGTGTGTTGCAACTTCAGAAATTCAACAACAACAATAACAATAAATATTAAGTAAGTTTGCCTGTGCAAGCAGCTATTTGTGTAGGCTGCTGCAGTATCTCTGGCAGAATTTGAAGTGTTGCTGGATCCAGTTTTAGGAAGTGTTTTTCCCATGAAGGTTTTGCTTTGCATGGTGCAAGGGATGGATCAGCCTTGGGCTCTCTGTCTCTGGTCCCAGGCTGTATTTTTATTTGTGATTGCTCTGAAAGTGGCATCAGAATTCTTCGAAGGTTTTTCGGGTCTCTGTCATTTTTCTGTCTGGGTTTTCACAAATATTAGCACCCAACATCCTTCAGGGTCTGGGGAATGGTGATACCACCTTCTCCCAAATCTCATTGGCCACTGGTAGATGATTCCTGAGGTGAACCCTGCCCAAGATTGTAGAACATCTGTCCTGCCTCAGCCCAAGGGTTCATGTGGGTCCACCACCTGTGTCAGCCCTGGGCAGCAATAAATGTGAAGGCAAAAGCACAGAAAGGAATAGAACACCAAATAGAGATGCTCTCTCAGAATCCTTTCCAGCTTTTGGCACTTTGCATCTCAAGAGTTTCGTCTGCCAAAGTATCTTTGTGTTTAATGGTCCCTTATGACTTTTTCTTCCATGGTTTGTATGAATATGTGGCTACCTCAGCATCCACAGCATTAAGGACTGTGAGTCCAACTTCAGCCTCTCTGCTCCATTTCATTTAGTTTTAGTGTATCAATTAATAAATTATTATAATTTCCCCTGGTTCTTGTGTATTAGAGGTCAGAATAATTTTTCCTCACTTGCAGGTCAGTGTTGCTCTCCCAGCCCTGTTCTCCCAGTGCTCCTTTTCCTTCTGGTGGGAATTGGGGGGGATATCCAGTCTGTCTGTGCTCATACACAAGCTGCTTTTGAAGTCTGTCCACTTCACAAGTCTAAGCATACATGTGCCTTGTCCTGGTCTGGCTGTCCACTGGCTTCTTCAAAGCAGGTTTGAGGGGCCTCTCCCCTTCCCTCAGGAGCTGTGTTACCTCTTCTCTGTTCCATATCTACCCTTTGCCCACTAATTCTGCTCCAGTTCTGGAGTTTCCCTCAGCTCTGCTCTGTGCCCTTCACCACATGCCTTGGAAGAGTTGGAAGGTGTTTGGCACCTCTTCTTCCTGTCACACTCACACAGTTTTAAGCAATACTTTTGGCACCACATCTTCCTTTCTGAGTCAGCCCTCTGGTGTGAACACTTTGGCATCTCCTGAGCTACAGAAGAGCTCAGAGTCTTACCTTTGTAGTTGCTTCTCTGAATGCATCAACCCCTTGGACAAACCTGGGGGAGCTCAACAGCCCTTTAGCTGTGTCTGTCCAAGGTCTGAACCTGTGGCTGTAGCTTTCACCTTACAGCTCTTGCTTTGTTGTTTGCCACCAGACTAAAACACTTTCTTCTCTGTCTGTTCTACAAGAAAAGGAATTCATGGATGTCTGGCCAATATCCTGTAGTCCCTTGGGATGGGCATGGACAAAAGTGAGCAGTTATCTTTGCAATTTGGTTTTTCACAGGTGAGGTTGCACTACTGGACTCCTCTGGAAACAGAGGCACCAAGACTCTCCACTGGAGCTGCTCCTGCTTCTGAAGCACCTGTGAAGAGAAAGGGCTCACAACAGATCTCATCTTTCCTAGGAAGGAGATGACTGGTCTCAATAGTCAGGGAAGCTGCTACTGCTGCCTCAAATATCTGACAAGGGATGAATGATGATTTATCTGGGCTGGAGGACATTAAAGTGAGGATGGAAACTGGGAGGAGGGGAGCTCTTTTTGCTCTGGGAGGGATTTTGGGGAGGTAGGATGCTTGCCATGAGTGGCAGTTCTGATGGTACATGAACAGTCAGTAGTTTGCTTTAAAGGAGTTTCAAAAGGTTGTGTCTGAGGCTTTAAAACACTGAGTGGTCTCAGTGTTGTTCTGTCAGGCCCTTAAACTCTCAGTGTCACTTCCCTCTTTCCTGTTTCTTCTCTCTGTGCCATGAACTTGGGAAACTTTGGGTGTATGGGAGCCCAGGCTGCATGGAAATGGAGAGCAACCACATCTCACTCTGCACTGCCCTGGGCTGTGAGCGCTGCAATCCCACTGCCAGGCAAAGTCCTGGGGGAGATTGTTATCACCCCAACTGACACAAGAGCTACACCTCTTCTGAGCCCAGCATTGCCTCAGTTAGGTGGAGTCTGGCCATCCCTAAGGCAACCTTTGGCTGCCTCTGAGCCTGTTCATGCCTGTGCGAGTGTTGGTGTATCTTGATCTTCTTGGACTTCAGAGCTTCTGCAGAGCATGTCCATGTGCACCCAGGGAGATACAACCCCAGTGAACCAGTGTGTTGGTTTTTAAGCTCCACTGTGAGCCAGGCAGAGCTCTCAAGGTGGCCCAGCAAGGTTGGTCTCACTCCCTTGGATCAATCTCCTGTCCCTCAGTGCAGTTCACCCAGCTCAGGTGTGTCATGTCCCTTGAGTGCCAGCTGTGCTGCCCCCTCTGGGCAGGGTTTGCTGTCAGACAGGGCTCTGACCTGTGCAGTGTGACCTGCTCTCTGGAGCTCATCAAGCTGTGTTAGTTGGGCTGAACCTGCCCCAGATCATTGTCTCTGTTTCCAGTACTGCCAGTTTGTTCCTTGGTTCACTGGGACATCTCATGTTTCTGTCCCCCATCTCAGCAGTGATGAAGATGAAAAGTTGAAGACTCTTCTCATCTACTTGGTTTCCAAGGTTCAGTGCTCACAGAATACCACAGAATCCCAGAATATTCTGAATTGGAAGGGATCCACAGGGATCATCAAGTCCAACTCTTAAGTTATTTGCCCCTACAGGGACTGAACCCACAACCTTGGCTTTATTAGCACCGTGCTCTGACCAACTGAGCTCATCTCAGGGTTCCTGTGTGATTCACAAGGTTCCTTGTTCCTGGGAAGTTTGCAGGTCTCTAGGTGATTCCATGAGTTAGTTAATTGCGTTTGTTCCTTATTAAGGATGTGTGAGCACATCTGGAAGTTGTAGGTTGAAGGCAGAGTGCTGTGGGTTTGGGTCTGAACTGGACTCTGACTCCTGTGACTGGACAGACTGGGTTACTGCAGGGAGATCCAGACAAATAGCTCAGACACGGATGTCCATGGAATACCTGGAGGATTCAAGTCACAGCTGCAGAGCTTGACTGGCATCCTCCATCACAGGGTCCCATCCCCGACATGAGAGTGGTCTTAGAGCAGTTGAGGAGTAAAAATGTCTGTTGTGGAGCCAGGGAAGTTTTTATTTTGGTCACCTTCCTGGGTTAAAAGTCTTCATTCATGGACTGCAGCGTGGTGACAACATGGACACGTATCATGATCACTGGCACAGATTTCCTTCTCCCCTGTGTGCCAGCACAGCCTGGCACTTGCTGTGCCACAACACCTGCAAACAGGAACAGTCAGACCTGCTTGGACAATCCCACTGTGCAGGAGCCACGTTTTACCAGGATCCTGGGAAGGGTGAGGAGACGAAGGGTCTCACTGCCTGCACTGCTGAGGGAAACTGCTTGTTTGGTACCAACAAGTTGCTGGAAGCACCAACTCACTGTCCAAGGCCCATCTGCACCTCGCTTGGGTTCACACACTGAGCTGTCCAGGGAGGGAGATGGAGAGTCCCTGCACTGCTGGTGGCAGTGCCAGTGGCCAGGATGTCCTCAGAGACGTTCTCCAGACATGGCTGGGACTGCCTCCCTCGCTCTCCAGCTCTGCTGCTCTGGCTCCCACAGCAGAGCAGTGCAGCCCAACCTGCCTGAGTGGGGAAGAGCAACAAGAACCAACCAGCTCCTGTGTTTGAGCTCCCCAAACTACATGTGGAATGGCACAGAAAATCACAGGGTTTGGAAGAGGGGAGGTTTGTCTGCAAATGTTCACATTGGGGCTGAGATGTGTCCACAAGTGAAGGTTCCAGGCCATTTCCATTTATCTGCCTGGTTTTGGCATTTGGGGGGTTTTGGGGCTCTCTGTGATGCCATGTTTGGCAATCAGGTGCCACCTTTTCTCTCTTTCTGGCTCATGCACCTTTTACACTGTGTTGTCCTTCTTGAGTTCAGCACCCTGATGGGAATGAGACCCCCCTGAGCTGCAGCAGAGCTCAGTCTTGGCTTTGCAGTTGCATCAAAGCCCCTGACAAACCTGGGGCAGCTCAACAGCCCTTAAACTGTGTCTGCTCAAGGTCTGAATGTGTGACTTCAGCTTTGCCCCTCTGGCTCTGGCTTCACCCCCTCACTGTTGTGAAATCCCATGGCTGCTCCCACTTTGTTTGCAGCCCTCAAATCCTGCATCAAAGTAAAATAATTTCTCTGTGTTTTCAAGCATCCTAAAGATAAATTTTGAAAGAAAAATACTGTCTTACCATGCAAAATGAAAACATTTGTCTCAAAAATTAGTTGCAATTTTCAGCTGAATTACCTAAACACAGAAGTGCATTGCTGTTACATTTGGCAGGACATTTTTGTTTGACCTTGTTGTGTTTTTTTTCCAGCAAAAATATGCTTTCCAGTAAAACCCCTGCTTGCTGTAGAAAGGTGGTCACTGCTACTGTCCCCCCACTGGACTTCCCCAGCAGAGTCCAGTGGCACAGTGCCAGGGCACATAAATCCTGGGAAGGGCATGGTTAGTGCCCCACAGAGCTGTGACACAGTGCCCTGCAGCACCAAGGGGTAACCAGCCCTCTGGATGTGACAGAGGAGAAACTGAGAACTCACTCTGTGTCTGACTGGGAAGGAAACCAAAGTGAAGGGGTGTAGACATGTCACAGGATCCCAGAATGGGTCAGGCTGGAAGGGACCACAGAGGGTCCTCTGGTCCCACCTCCCTGCTGGAGCAGGGCCATCCTAGAGCACTTGGCACAGGGTTCTGTCCAGATGGTTCTGGAATACCCCAGTGAGGGACACTCCACACCCTCTCTGGCAAACCTGTTCTAGTGCTTGGCCACTGCACAGGGAAGAAGTTCTTGCTCATGATCAGGTGGAACTTCCTGGGCAATCAATTCCTGCCTGCTCCTCCTGTGCCATTGCTGGGCCCCCCAAGCAGAGCCTGCTCCCTGCTCTGCCCCCTCCCTGCAGGCACTGCCAGCCATGGGGAGGTCCCTCTCAGGCTCTGCTCTGGAGGCTGCCCAGCCCCAGCTCCCTCAGCCTTTCCTGGGCAGAGAGATGCTCCAGGCCCTTCAGCATCCCTGTCACCCTGTCATGGAACCAAGAGAGCTTCCCAGCTGGGGCTGCTGGAGACAACACAGGTGTATTTCTCCTTCCTCCCTACAGCCTCAGCGAGGTACTTTGCCTTGGTGTGTGGTGGAGATGGGGTACAAGAGCTAATCAATCTGTATTGATTAATCTGAGCTGGTAAAGTACCCTGACCTGCAGCTTTCCAAATATCCTTCTCTCTGATCAGCTTTCCATGGCTGCCATTTCAGAATCATCACAGAATCTCCAAACGGTTTGGAACAAAAACCATCCAGTCCAGCCCCAGCCATGGGCAGGGACACCTCCCACTAGACCAGGTTGCTCAGAGCTCCCATCCAACCTGACCTTCACAGAAACCCAGGATGTGCTGAGTTGGAAGGGACCCACGAGGATCGTAGAATCCAGCTCCTGACCCTGCACAGGACCATGCCCAAGAGCCACACTTTGTGCCCCAGAGCGTTGCCCAAACACTCCTTGAGCTCTGTCAGACTTGCTGCTGTGACCTGGTGTCTTGGGTTGAGCTGGCCAAATGCCAACTGCCCAGTACAGAGTCAAAACCTCCCTCCTCCCACCAAGAAAAGGGAGAAAGGAAAAAAACTAGAAACTCAAAACAAAGGGAGAAAGAAAAAACTAGAAACTCAAAACAGGTTTAAACTTAAGCTAATTATATATATATTTGTACAGAAAAGAGAAAATTAAAAGAAAACTACAATATAACACACACAAATTAGATATAACAACAATTTTCTACCTCCCACCGAAAACAGATTCTGTCACTCTAGATCCATAAAGTACTTCAAAAGACGCCCAGCAAGGCAAAAGAGAGAGAATAAGAATAAAATGTTTCTACTTCCCTGAACTAAAACAAAATATGATGTAGTGGTGGCAGCAGCAAGGCCCAGCACAGCAGGACAGCAGCAGCAGCGTGCCCTGTCTGTACTGCAGATGTGATGCCAACTGAGACAACAACTCTTGCTCCACTGTATTTATATCTCAGTGTTGTGTCATCTGGTATGAAATATTTCTTTGGTTGTTTAAGTCAGGTGACACCTGTCCCTTCTAATCTACATAAACTCTCTGAGCCTGCTAAATTGAGGCCTGGCTAAAACCAAAGCCAAAGCTACTACACCTGCAATTCCCCAGGGATGCCTTCCCTAATCGCTGCTTTTCCCGCTTCCTTCCAGCCTGACCGGGAAAGAGGCACTGACCCAGTTCCCGGCGCCGGGCACGGCCGTGGGCACTGCCCCGGGCAGGGCACACGTCAAGCAGTGTGAGCTTCTCCAGCTGTCCCGGCGGCAGAAGCGGCTGTGCCGGAGGGAGCCGGGGCTGGCCGAGACCCTGCGCGATGCCATCCGCCTGGGCATCCTGGAGTGCCAGCTCCAGTTCCGCAGCGAGCGCTGGAACTGCAGCCTGGAGGGGAGGACCAGCCTGCTCAAGAGAGGTACAAGGTAGTTGGTTTGCAGGGAGTTGGTTTGCCCCTGGAATGTCCATCCCAAATCCAGTGGGGCAGCACCAGGGAGTGCCCAGAGCACCCGGGAATGTCCATCCCAAATCCAGTGGGGCAACACCAAGGAGTGCCCAGAGCACCCGTTTCACCCAGGAACAGAGCTGGGCAATTTGGGCCCCTTTGCTACAAAATCAGCCTTGTCTCCATCATTACCGAATGGTTTGTCATGGATTGGAGAGGAGAAGGAAATTCTCACCCTTTGGCTCGTGTTTTTTTGTCCAGAGTTGCCCGGACTGAGCCTCCTCCTCCACTGGCAATCAGGGGGATACTGTGGGAAAAAGGGTTAGTGCTTCATGCCAAGGATTGTTTTAACAAAAAACTCTTTTAGGTCTTTGGGTATCTGGATTTGCTATTCTCAGATACAAAATTTATACCTATTTACTGATTGAAAAATCTACTTAGGAGCATTGAGGCATCTCAGTGCAAGTTGACAAATCTCTCCCAAGACTCTCTCACAGAAATTGGGAGTTTCTCTGGAAGTTCAGAGTGGACAGGAGAGCCACTGGCTTCTGTTTCACAAAATGCTTTAGAGGAAGAAAATGTCCTTTAAATTCTCTATTTGAGGTAGGAGAGAGCAAAACAAGTCCTTCAAATTACAAGAGCTTGAGAAAAATAGAATTGAGACAAACATTGAAGCTCTTCCTTAACAAAAGTATCTTTGCTAAACCTGTCCTGACCCCAACAAACCTCCCTCCCTGTCACCATGTTACAGCCCCTCAATAACTTTTAGTGGCATTCACTAAACTTCACTCTTCAGAATCAGCGAGTTTCAGTCCTTTGGTAATGTTTAGCAACTTAATGTTTTTTAAAAAAGGACCTGGACAAGCCAAAATTAACTTTGATGAAAATAAATGGTAATTTTAATTAGAGTTGAGACTGGAACTTATAAGCATTTCTATTTAAAATGATTAGGTTTTATTATATTAAATATCAAGTTAATATTTTATTAAACCCACACATACAGTGTCAGATTTACCTCATTGCAAGGCTCTATTGTGAATTTTTGTAGCACAGAAAGGCAAATTTCTTGAGTTGAAGAAGCTGTTCATGATCATTTTGAGTGTCTTTCTGACATCTGCACCTTCATCAACCTCAGAGAACTTGAAAATGACAATTGAATAATCCTCCCCTTCAAATAGCTGGAAAACATTTCATTATCTGGCAGTGACATGCCTTAACATTTCCAGGGACTCCTGACTGACAAAATAAAATATCACCTGTAATTTAAAACCTGTTTTGGCAGATGAGGAGAAGTGTTTGAAAACTTTTATTACACAATCTTAAGGCTCAAATGATGATTTAATACAGCGAAGTATGTTGGGTGCACCTTCTGGGTGAAGGGACAGTTGGCTGGGAGCAATTACTGGTTCTCATTTTCCTTCAGCTTGCAAAGGGTTTGTTTCTCTCACAATGAACATGAGCACTCTCAGCTGCCACTTTGGATCTGTTTCTCACATTTCTTGGACATTTCCTGGAAATTTTTGGTCCTGCAATGGACTCTTCTCCTCTCACCCAAGTCGAAGAGTTTTAGAAATGATCAAATCATTTGATATCATCATGGTCCTGGAGAAACCATAAAGAAAAATGCACACTCTTAGCAGTCTTTAATGGTCTCAAGAGTGCAGAGGGTGCAAGAGGTCCTGTCCCAGAGGTGGGTCGTTTCTGTAGCAGCTGAAAAGCCACACTCAGTTTGCAGTCACAAACTGCTCTGACTGATTGGGCCATTGATGCTTTTCCTGCTTCTAAAGGGGCAAAAAACCCCAAACAAAACAAAACAAAAAAAGAGCCAAGGGCTTTCTGGTTCTTGAAATGCCACATTTATTGTCCCAGTCTGCACCATTAGTTAGTCTGGATACTTCTCTGGATACAACTGGGAAACTCCTTTGGTTTAACCTTCTGTGACCATTGTCGCTTATGATAACTATTACTGTTCACTGACCCTTCTGCATTCCTTCTCCACTCTGCAAAATTCCATGGCAAGAGTTAGATTTAAAATGATTCTGGAGAGACGTTCCAAGCCACCTTGTTGCAGAGTGGTAGTTGGTGTCTTTATAGAAAATTTGTAAAGCAGTGATGGCCTTTTGGTGTCACAGGAGAGCCTTAAAGGCTCCTGCAGGTCAGGCAACCAGGATTTCACCTCAAACAGGATGGTGATTCAGGAAAAATAAATACCTGCAGCAAAGGGCTTGGATCCAGCCACTTCAGAAAGTTCTTCATGAGAAACAAGCACTTCACAATCCTTCTGTCCATCCATCCCTTCCTTTGCCTCATGCTGGTTACATTCTTGGACTTTCAAGCAGTGATGTCATGAGGAATCTGGGAATGGTTCAGCAGAGGAGGGATAGCTCCTCTAGAGACATGGAATTGCCACCATGGGAGATTTGGGGAACTCAGCGGGACAAAGGCCTGAGCAGCTGGCACTGAGTTAGCCCTGCTTGGAGCAGGAGGTTGTTCTACAGACCTTGAGAATGCTTCCATCCAACCTAAATCTTTCTACAGTTCTTTTTCGGTTGGTTGGTTTGTTGATGTGATTGTTTTCCCTCCTCCTCTTGCTCTGAAACACTCCCTTATCTTCATTGTAGCATCGAAAACCCTTTGACAATGACCATCTTTGCTTTGGCAGCACCACCCATGGCTGAACTCCTCCTGTGACAGTTCCCTGTGGTCTGGGGCACACCACACTCAGAACAGTGGTGCCACTGCAGCAAATCTCTCTGTATTTATAGGCTGATGAGCTCAGAAATCCTCCCAGAGAGCTCAGGGGGGCACTTGGACATGTGCAAGGTCCTACCAGAGGGGGCTGGTTTGCTGTAGCATCTTCACATTCCTTCTGTGCTGGAGGTTTGCAACCAAACTGCCCAGCAAAGGCATCTGTGTCCCTTGCCCTGAGGGTTTCAGATTCCATTTAGTGCCAGTCAGTGGGGTCAGGAGAGTGACTCAGCCCCAAAGCAGGTCCTGTCAGCCTGGCATGGGCTCCAGGCTCCCCTGGCTGTGGTGACAAGGGCTCTGTTGGCACAGTGGGAGGTTCAATACCAAGCAGGACACATGGGCAACCCCCACTCAGATCTCCAATCACACTCACTGGAGCTGATTGCTGCCCATTTGTGGTGTGTCCTACTGAAAATGCAGCTCCAGCAGCTGCTCTGTTGCACACTGTTATTCCATGAGAGCTGGAGGACCATCCAATTTCAACTTCACTTAACCTTTTTGTGAACTAACAATTAAGTGGTGATTGATCCCTTATGCCAAAGTAGAAGGAATCATCTTAGACTTTCCAGACAGGCATTTGGCAGCCTGGTGATGTTGAAGCTTTGCCTTAGGAGGAGGTGGGAGGGGTGGAGAAGAGGGAGACGATTTGAAAGCCTGCTTGGTGTCTGCAGTCCCTGCTGTCTGCAGTGGCCTGACCACAAGAAATGCCTCTGATTTCCAGTGGGCTGAGAGCTGCCCAGCACTGCCCTGGAGTGCCACAGGATAACCAGAGCACTGCTGGGCAGGAATAGCAGGAGCACTGTGGTGTTCCACAGAGCCACATTTAGCAGGGGCTGTGGAGCTGCCTTTATATATGGCATGGCAAAGGCTTTCTGGAATGTTCCCTGTGCTTCTGGGAGCAGTGTGCCAGGGAGGATACTGGGAATCTGGGAAGCATTGGAGATTGGCTTCTGGAACAATTTAACAGATTTGGGATCTCAGATATATGTCATCCCTTCTTAGCTCCTTCTTTGGAGTGGGTTGGGCACTGTTTGAAAAGATGTGAGCATCATGTTGCTGTCCTTAGTCTGTATTCACTGTGTCCCACACCAGTTTTTCCAAAAATTTGATGGACTTTCTGACATTCTTTCATTATTTTTCAGTACCCTAAGAAATTTTATAGAGCATCATCAACCAGAGAGACTAATTGCAAATTATTGTCCCAGTGGTTACAGTGACCAAAACGGTGAGGCAGGAAGGAGTTTGATGGTTGATCTCCATGATGTCTCCTCCATATGTTCTTGACTCTCCCCTCATGTTCATAGCGTTGATGGATCTTTGTCTGCAATTCTGCAATTCCACATGGCTCCTCTGAAGTCTGTGTTGAAGTTGGTAATGCAGCCTCTGCATTATGTTCCTGATTAGTCACATTTTTCATTCTTCTTGCTGACAACTCTCAGGAGAACTCTGTGTCCTGTTCTCTGCTCAGGTTTGTGGTGGTGTCACTCAGACCTCAGCACTCAGTGCTCTGATCTGTTATAGCAGCTGGATGGGAATTCTTTGAGGGAATAGAATGATGCAAAGATCTGAGACTGGACTTGGTGATTCTGGAGGTGAATTCCAACCTCTGCTGCAAAGCAGCTCAGGTCTCTGTGGTTATTGTCTCTCTCTTCCATCATTGGTGGAACAGATTTACCTTCTCTTGTGGAAGGAAATTTTGAATTCTCTACATGTGAAATGTTTGTTTGCTTCAATATGTTTTCTTCCATGCAATGCACCATCTCTCTACTTCTCATAAAGCCAATTTTTTCTATTTTGGCTGATCTTATCCATTCCTGCACTCAGAGCTATTGATCACCTGTCTCTCTTTCTCATACTAATTCCTAAATTGTTAAGCAATTTCCCATTAATAGTTTTATTTTCTGCAAATGAACTCTGGAAAAAAATATTAAGATTTTCCCCAGGATTGAATAGGAGAGGAGCTAAATATAGATAAATAAATGAAATATTTTGGGGTTTAGGTCAGGTTTGTGTCAATCAGAGTTTCTGGAACTTCTGTGGAGCTTGTGGGTGTCCTATCAACATTCCCATTCCTGTCTGATCTCACATCTCCAGGCAGAATTTCCATTCAGCCACTGTACTTTGTTTCCTGGTGAAAATGTCCTGGAGTGCCACGGTCACACCATGACCTCAGGGTTGCAGCCAAGCTGGGAAACCTCCGTTTGGAGGAAAATTCAGGACACACCCCCTCAGTCCCTTGGAGAGGATCATTTAGGAGGAATTCAGCAAACCACTCACCTGTGGGAGAATTGTCCTTCTTGCCAAGATGTCCTTCAACATGGAACCCTTCCCAGTCAAACCACATGCAATCTTTCCATAGGAAATACTATCACAGTCCCAATTAAAATAAGTTTTCAGTAACAGGTCAGATTTTAAAAATATTTTTCCAGTGTCTACTCCATATTTCCTGATTTCATGCCCCAGCATGGTTTCAGTGATGGTCTCTGCTCACCCCAATCACTTCTGTGGGGAGGGTGAGGACAAACAGGGGGTCACAGCTGTTGCTTTTTGCAGTTGAATGTTTTCCCACCCCTGCCCTGACACGAGTGGTCTCCTGTCCATATCACACAATCCCAGAATATGGTGAGTTGGAAGGGACCCACAAGGACCACCAAATCCAACTTCTAGGTCTGCACAGGCCCATCCCCAAGAGTCACATCCAGTACCACAGAGGATCATCCAAACCCTCCTGGAGCTCTGGCAACCTCAGGGCTGTGCCCACTGCCCTGGGGAGCCTGGTCAGTGCCCACGACCCTCTGGGGGAAGGATCTTTTTCTAATATCCAATCTAAACCACCTGACACAGCTCCAGCCATTTTCTGGGTCCTGTTCCTGGTCCTCGCAGAGCAAAGGTCAGAGCCTGCCCTTCCCAAGGAAGGTGCATTGAACCAGTCAGAGCCACTGGGTGAGACTGGAGTGTTACTACACCAGTTACTTCAAACACCTTCTGGAGTTTCTCTGCGAGGGATGATCTGCAAGAAGAGGTTTTTTTTCTTTTGCATTTCTTAGCATTGCACTTGGTTTTAGTCCATGGACAGTCAGGAGAGCCAGTAGAGATGGTTGTAAACCTTATCCTGCTCCTGCCCTCTCCCAGTGCAACTTTTAAGGAGACTGTGTTCATCTGCTCCATGTCCTCTGCAGCTCTCACACATTTACTGGGGTTTGTCTTTCTAATTACTGTACTTGGCTTGAATCTGTGAACAGTCAGGAGAATCAGTGAGGTAGTTGAAGATTTTATTTTCCCTTTCCTGCTCCTGCCATCTCCTAATCCTTGTGCTGTGCAGGTTTCAAGGACACTGTCTTCCTCTGTGCCATCTCCTCAGCAGCCCTCATACACTCCCAAGGCTTTGACTCTTTGTGTTTCTAATTATTGTGCTTGGTTTTAGTCCATGGACAGTCAGGAGAGCTGGTCGAGGTGGCTGAACACCTTATCCTGCTCCTACCCTTTTCCAGACCTTGTCCCATGCAGGTTTTAAGGAGACTGCATTAATCTATACCATGTCCTTGGTGGCCTTCATGTACTCGCTGGGTTTTGCCTCTGTATAATTATTGTGCTTGGTTTTAGTCCATGGACAGTCAGTCAGGAGAGGCAGTAGAGGTGGCTGAAGATTTTATTTTGCCTTTTCTGCTCCTGCCATCTTCTAATCCTTGTGCTGTGCAGGCTTTAAGGAGACTGCATTAATCTATACCATGTCCTTGGTGCCTGTCATGCACTCACTGGGTTTTGTCTCTGTATAATATTGTGCTTGGGTTTAGTCCATGGCCAGTCAGCAGAGCCAGCAGAGGTGGTTGTACACCTTATCCTGCTCCTACTCTCTTCCATGCAGGTTTTAAGGAGACTGCCTTCCTCTAAGCCATGTCCTTGGTGGACAGTCAGGAGAGCTGGTAGAGGTGGATGAACTCCTTATCCTGCTCCTACCCTCTCCCAGTCCTTGTCCCATGCAGGCTTTAAGGAGACTGCATTGATCTATACCATGTTCTTGGTGCCCCTCATGCACCCACTGGGTTTTGTCTCTGTATAACTGTTGTGCTTTGTTGTAGTCCCTGGGCAGTCAGCAGAGCCAGCAGAGGTGGTTGAGCACCTTCTCCTGTCCCTGTCCCCTGCAGGCTTTAAGGAGACAGCGTTCCTGTACGCCGTGTCCTCAGCAGCCCTGACGCACTCGCTGGCGCGCGCCTGCAGTGCCGGGCGCATGGAGCGCTGCACCTGCGATGACTCCCCGGGGCTGGAGAACCGCAAGGCCTGGCAGTGGGGTGTCTGTGGCGACAACCTCAAGTACAGCACCAAGTTCCTCAAGAAGTTCCTGGGCCAGAAGAGGATCGGCAAAGACCTGCGGGCCAGGGTGGACATCCACAACACCAACGTCGGCATCAAGGTGGGAACTGCAGGTTGGGAGTGAACTCAGGGCTCAGTGCGAGTCTGAGGCTGTTTGTGAGAAGGGTGTTCCCTGCCCCTGCTCACACCACACCTCTTTATCTGTGTGTTGTGGACTTTATGGCACTGAGAACTCCCTGGAAAGTCTCCTGAACTCTCCTATGAGGAGCTGCATGTTGAGTGGCAGAGGGACATTGTGTATCCTGCAGTGGTACCAGGGTGACAGCAACACACAGCACAGAAACAGCTGTGAAATTCAGAGGCTGTGTGACTCCATGCCATGGCCACAGGGGGTTCTGAGAACAGCCAGAGCATCAGAGCTGCTGGGATGTGTGAGGCAGACTAAGGGCTGACACTCTTGAGGTCAGTTCTGAGTCTGCTGGTGACTTGCTATGAAACTTATCATGTCACAGGTTTGGGTGGGGAAGGTAATTAGATCAGCATTTTGACCTGTATGTGACAAGATCGTTTATCATTGTTTCCCATTTAAGATGAGACTGGACATGGCACTCAGTGCCATGATCTAGTAATCAAAGTAGGGTTGGATCAAGGGTTGGACTTGATGATCTCAGACGTCTCTTCCAACCCAGCTGATTCTGTGATTCTGTGATTTACTGAGTCCAGTTGGCTGTTCAGTTAGAGTACTGACTTCATTTGAATATAACAAAAGAAAATCCACCATGCTGCATATATCAGGTCTGTTTCTTTAAACTCCTACTGTGCCAAATATGCTTAGCAAGAAGGAATTTGTTATTCAGCTTTTTGTCTTCATTCAGGCTTTCCACTCTCTGGCTCACCAATCAGCTCTGTAGCCATGCCTCCGCTTTGGTTTTTTTTTTAAACTACTATTATTTTCCCCCCATTAATTTGAAATAATACCAATAAAACTGCAGTCCTTGCAGGCTGCTAGGCTCAGATAAAATCTCCCGCTTCTCTCCCTCCTCAGGCGGTGAAGAACGGCCTCAAAACCACGTGCAAGTGCCACGGCGTGTCGGGGTCGTGCGCGGTGCGCACCTGCTGGAAGCAGCTCTCGCCCTTCCACGAGGTGGGGCGGCAGCT
The DNA here is from genome assembly GCA_035583235.1 of Hafferia zeledoni. Taxonomy (NCBI): domain Eukaryota; kingdom Metazoa; phylum Chordata; class Aves; order Passeriformes; family Thamnophilidae; genus Hafferia; species Hafferia zeledoni. The sequence goes on along the minus strand of JAWWEV010000082.1, from coordinate 3,066,553 downwards.
GAAACTGCGCTATGATGATGCCGTCAAGGTGTTCAGCACTTCCAACGACGCCGTGGGGCACTCGGAGCTGGCGGGTTCCTCCCGGCACGGCCACGCCCCGCGCCACCCGCCCGCGCCCCGCGCCACTGACCTCGTGTACGTGGAAGACTCGCCCAGTTTCTGCCGCCCCAGCAAATACTCGCTGGGCACCGCCGGGAGGACCTGCTCCCGGGAGGGCAACTGCGACAGCATGTGCTGCGGGAGAGGCTACAACACCCAGAGCAGGCTGGTGACCTTCTCGTGCCACTGCCAGGTGCAGTGGTGCTGCTACGTGGAGTGCCAGCAGTGCATGCAGGAGGAGGTGGTGTACAGCTGCAAGCAGTAGGGATGGCACTGCAGGGGCCGGGCACGGCCCAGGGAGCAGTGGGAGGCAGGGACACAATTCTCTGCTGTGGGGTGAGCCCAAAGGGCAGCCCCAAAAACGTGCAGTGCTCCTGTAACCTCAGTGTTGAGATCCTGCAGCCTGGGGAGAGCCCCTGCACGAGGGGAAACCAGAGGATCTGCCAGGAATCAGAAAGGAAGAAGGGACGGAGGGGTGGGGGATGTGGGGGCAGCAGGAACACTCAAACAGGGACATGTATCTCTCCTGTGTTAAAACTTGTACTCGCCTCCGTGGGAATGTCCTCCTGCTCCGTCCTCAGGTGCACCTAAGGAAATGCTTTGGGGTGGTGGCATGGAGATCCTGAGGGCTTGTGCCCTGGTTCCTGCAGAGGAGAGATTGAAGGGACAGGGAGGCAGCAAATGGAGACTGGATCCTGAGGGAGCAGGGACAGTAGTGTTCCTGCACCAAGGCAAAAGGACTCTGGCAGCAAGAGATTCCCAGTGGTGTTTCCAGGAGCTGTTTGAATGTGAACTCAAAGACACACTCTTGAATAGTCTCATTTTGATGCAAAAATTGTGCCTCGGAAGTACCAGTTTACAAACAAATGGAGCTCATGTCCATCATCTTGCAGGTCTGTAGTCTGGACGTTTGACTCCAAGGGCATTTTAACCAAATTTTAACTTTGATATATGCAGGAGACCTGAAGTTGCCTCTGTGACAGTGGATGTGCCACAGGAACTCAGTCAAGGGCTCTGAAGTCCTCACCCTGCAGCCTCACAGGGGGTGTTTTGGGGTGGTGGATCCAGGGTGATGGTGCCAATTATACATCTTCCTACCCCTCTTCATCAATCAATCAATCAATCAATCAATCACCTTTTTGCCTGTGTGCACCACTCTCTGCCTGGTGCCTGAGGTGTGTCCCATCCCAGAGTCCTGCCCTGTGCTAACAACAGCTAAAAGTTCTGAAAGGGGATCAGGAACCACGGGAACTGGGGCATCTGGAAAACCTGCAAGTCATGAGTGACAAGCCCTGCCCTGAGAAGTTGGGTTTATCCCCTCACTGCACCTGCCATGGGAGAAGGTGGCCTGGGGGAAGGAGCACAGTCTACTACACTACACTCTAGTTGACTGTAAGTTGAACACAACAGAAACAGCCTGTTTAGTTTCTTTGGTTGGCAGAGCAGTTTTGGGACTGGCAGTGAGACATCCCTTGACCTGGCCCCAGGTAAATGTAAATGTGTGTAGCACAACCTCTCTGGGTGTTCAGCTCTGTGACGGGTATTCTCCTGCTCCAGGGGTTTTCCTGGTTATTCCTGCAGCAGCAGCAGCAGAGTGTTCATAGCGTGAGCAGCTCTGGAGTGTCCCTGGGACAGCAGAGCTGCTGTGTTTGCTCAGTGTTGGCCATGGGCATAAACCAGCCAGGCTGATGCTGCAATATGGAAATACTTAAGCTCAGATCAAAATTCCCTGGCAGTGGAATGGGTGAAGATGCTGGTTGGGGTTGTCTAGATGGGCTCATCCATAGGCTGAGGTGGGTGAACTTCCCATAGGATTGGGTTCTCCCAGGAGGGGTGAGGTCCCAGCTGTGTGCTCCAGCTCCGGAGTGTGGATCTGCTGCATTCAGGCAGCTCAGCTGTTCACCTACAGCTGTTTGAGCAACTGCTTCTCAGTGAGGAGCTCACTCTCTCTTTACCTTGACTTTGTTACCCTTTTATTTTTCACAACTGTGTTTGATTTCTGCTCCCTTGGGTGCTGGAACAGAACCGCCTCAGAGTAGACCTGGCTCTTTGGAGGCCACTGAGACCTTCCCTTTCCCCTGCTACTGATCTTTTAAAGGGCTTATTCCTTTTTATCCCTTTTCTGGCTCAAGCTGACTTGAACAGAATTAGTGTTTATGACAGATATAATTCAGCAAATAGGCTTAATTAGCCTTATTTTTTACCTTCTAAATACCCAAGAGTGGACAATTATTTACATGTTGCTTTTAATCCTTTTGGAGTTGAAATCTTCCCACGAGTCTCAGTGTTGAACACTCAGTGAGAAAGCTTCCAAATGAGCTAAAATTGGCATCACAGCTGAAGTGACCAAGAAACTCTCTCTGCTCTACACTGTTGATCCCAAACCCTCTGCCCCACTGACCTCTGGGTTTGTCCAGAGAAAAGGGGAATATCCCACCATAGGAAGTTCTTTTGAGGATCCCATGGCATTATGTGGATCATTCCCATTTAAGCAGGGACTGGGACACACGGGAAGGAGAGGAAGCACAGCTGGATCCCATTCTTTGGGAAGCAAGTGGGAGAGACACCACTCTGTCATCTTGCTTTTATCAAAACTGCACTTGAGCAGTTTAACAGGAATTGCTGAATAAAAACTGGGCAAAAAAAGTATTTCAGGGGGAAATTAAGTTTCTTCATGCACCAAAGGGGACTTTGGGGCCTGAAGCTCCCTGCCCTGCTTGGCTCAGAGCTGCTTGAGGAAGGGGAACATGGAGAAGATCTGAGGAATGGTTCCTTCCCTGGTACCTTGGGGTGGGTTTGGGCTCAAGATAATAGGGGAGTTGTTACTGGGTGGAAGCCAATTTGGCTGTTAAGGCACGTTGGGACAAGGATGTTTGCCAGCCCCAGTTCTGCTCTGCCAGGTTAACTGAGAGCCCTTTTCAACCCCAGGCAGCACAGTCTCACTCAGTCTGGAATCAAAACAGTGAACACTGATGGGAAATACGATTTGGTGTTCTCAGCACTGAGGTTTTTAGAAATGATGCTCTGGATAAGGGAGTGACAGAGTTTGCTTGAGGCAGATACCTTGGTGGTTTGTTTTTTTGTTTTTTGGTTTTTTTTTCACTCAGTTGTCCAGGGCTCAAGTTTCTCACCCTAATTTGAGGTTAATTGGGTTGATATTCTGAAATGTGATTTATTTCACCTAACAGCAGTGGGAGTCTCTGTGTGATCAGGGAGAATAACCTGAGTTTTTCTGTTGGTATCCTAAGGCTTGAATTGTGTTTTCTTTCAAACAAAGACCAAGCATCATCTTGAGCAAAGCTCTTCTGCCACCTCCTGGAGACCTGGGCTGTGAAGCCCTGAGTCTCCCTCTGGGCCTGTGAGAACTCTTTAATGGTGCTGCACACCCCACGATGTGCAGCAGATCCAGTGGACTTGGTTATAAGTGTGAGTTACTGGAATGACAGGGCAGAGATCCAAGGAGATCACATCTGAGTCTTTACATGGGAATCTTTCCAGCAGCAAAGGTGAAAGCTGTTATAACGTGAAAAAACCCCTTTTGCAAGTGCAAATGTACCTCAGTGACTATAGATGGTAAAAATCTGAGCTGCACATGCTGTCCCGTAGCGTGTCTTAGTTTGGGTTGAATCCTTTCCTCTGTGCCTGAGATCCAAATACCCTGAGAACCCACAGCTCTAATACTCCAAACTGACTGGGGGCTCATACCCACACAAGGAGCATACTGCAGACACAGGTTAGTGCCTGTCCCTGTCCCTGTCCCTGTCCCTGTCCCTGTCCCTGTCCCTGTCCCTGTCCCTGTCCTTGTGTGCACCTCCTAGTCCAGGTTTTGTTGCCTCTCCTGGTGTGTTGTTGGTGCTGGGCTTGTTACTCATGGATCCAGCATGCTCACTGCAGGGGGACAGGGCAATGCATCATCCCTTTATCCATCATCTACCCTCCCTCCCTCCATCCCTCCATCCCACTTTTACAAGGGTCTGGAGTGACAGGACACAGGGAATGGCTTCCCACTGCCAGAGGGCAGGGTTGGATGGGATAGTGGGAAGGAATTCCTGGCTGGGAGGGTGGGCAGGCCCTGGCACAGATGCCCAGAGAAGTTGTGGCTGCCCCATCCCTGGGAGTCTCCAAGGTGAGGCTGGACAGGGCCTAGAGCACCCTGGGCTGGTGGGAGGTGTCCCTGCCCATGGCAGGGGGTGGCACTGGACAGGCTTTAAGGTCCTTTCAACCCAACCATTCTGGGATTCCATAGAAACTTTTGCTGAACTGTGTCTGTTTCTGATGTTTATGGACTCCACCATCCCCAAGTGAAGAGCTGAACCTGCTTGGGAAGAACTCACACACCGGGAGGCTGCCCCATCTAATGATCCTGCACCAGTAGCTCTTGGAGGCTGGTCCAGGGGTCCATCAGCACCAATGCTGGGGTGACAGGGCAGTGCTGGGATGGCAGGGCTGGGGTGGCAGTGCTGGGATGGCAGGGCAGTGCTGGGGGCAGAGGGGTTTATTAGATGAGCAAAAATGACCATGCAAGTCAAACCCCATGAACGGGTGCAGTAACAAACCCCATTCAGCAATAGTCACTTCTCCACCCTCAGGCACCTTGTGTGACACTGGGAGTGATGTGCAACCATATGTCACTTGAAAACAAAACAGGCTGTGCTTTAAGGGAAACAAAACTTGTCTACCTCAAGATGTACAAGGTGTAGACAAGAAGTATGGATTTTATTTATATTTCTTGTACTTCCTCTAGAAAGAAAATGGTGCTATGGGTTTTAAGTGGCATTACAGTCCTGCTTCTACCTTGTCTTAATTTTGACATAATGCTTTTGATGACAATGTGCTTATTTGTGTTGTCCAGTGTTGCAATTGTGTCTGCTCTGCTGATGTTCTTGTGGGTCAATAAATACCAGTTGTTTTCTAAAAATGTGCATTTCTGCCTTAAAGGGTCATCCCTGGGAAACACCTTTGAATCTCCCCCTTCCTCCATGGGCACAGCGATGTTGATCCTTTAGTTCTCCTCCTGCCACACCCTCTGCAGGTGATGGTTGGAGTTGCCCATCTCTGCCCATCCAAGCAGGGCTGCCCAGGTGGGCTGAGCTCAGGTGTTAAATGTGACATCAGTGCCCAAACCTCACTCAGAACATGTCAGTGCCATGTGTCCTGTGGCAGCAAAGCCAACCATGCTGTGCCCCTGGTGGCTTTGTGCCTTGGCCAGTGTCTGAGCTCTTTGGGTGGCAGGGCTTGTGGCATTTGGGCTGATGGAACTGGAGCAGGAGCTGTTTATCCTCACAGAGATGGCTCCAGGGTGCCCTGTGCCCCTCAGGCTCTCCCTGGGCACACAGGTGAGGTGTCTGAGGGCACAGCCTGAGGGCACAGCCTGAGGGCACAGCCTGTGGCTGTGTAGAGGAACAGCAGCTCCTTTGCAGGGAGGGCTGTTGGAGATGGCCCCATGCTGCAGTGGTGGCACCAGCTGTGGCTCTCCTTGCCCTTCACCCTGGGCCACAGCACCCCCTGGCACCAGCAGCCCCGAGCAGTGGCTTGGAATGGGTTTACCAGGTGATCTCACATGGCTCCTGCAGACCTTGGCCTGGCACCAGGACTCCAAGGCACAGTGACACCTCATCTCTGTGTGATGCTCAACACGACCACAAGGCCAGAGGAAGGGCCTTGGCCACAGGCTGTGTCCAATGCCCAAGCCAAGTGTGATCCAGGGCTGTGTCTGAGCTCAGCCCATCCACATCCAGCATGTGCCACTGCCCCGACCTGCCAACTGTGGCCACAGCAGAGCCACTTCACACTGTGCTTTGGTTCTGGTTGGGATCCTGTTACTCTGTGCCTCTGTCCCCAGCAGTGCAATGCTCTGCACAGACCTCCTGAGCTTCTGTTCTGGCCTGGCAGGAGGGGACATGCTGATGCCCAGCCCCAAAGGGGCACACAGGGCTGCCCAGCCCCAAAGGGCACACAGGGCTGCCCGTCTCTAAAGGGGCACACAGAGCTGCCCAGCCCCACAGGGCACACAGGGCTGCTCAGCCCCACAGGGCACACAGAGCTGCCCAGCCCCAAAGGGCACACAGGGCTGCCCAGCTCCTTGGCATGTACCAAGTTAAAGTTGGGTTCTCTTGGGTAGAACTTCCGAAAGCACTGGGGTTGATCAGTAATTCAAGACACCAGTGGGTCCTCCCCCAGCTCTCTGCCCTGCCCTACTCCTCTGGCAGTCCCTGATGTCCCCTAAGCTGTGCCCAGATCATCACCCAGGGCAGTGCAGGGCATGCAAGATCTGCTGCCCAGGCAAGCTAAGGCAAGCAGTGCCTGCCATGGATGGGCTGCCCCAGGCCAGTGGCAGTTTCTTGGGCACGGGATGAAGCAAAAGGGGGCAGATCTAGCACTGGCTCATGCCAGGAATGTCTGTCTGTGTGTCCCAGGTCATAGCCCGGGGCTTGGGGCAGTCTGGGGTCCCCAGGAATGTCCTGTCCACTTCCAAAACACTGATCCTGAAATGGGGTAATGGGACAAACCCTGGAGGTTCCAGGAGAGCCCCACACAGTCCATGTATCAGCCTCTTCAGCTGCTTCCCCCATGTCCATCCAGTGGCTTTTTGGGGAGATACTGATCTTAGCCTTTCTTGGGGCTTGTTTTGCACCCTCGTTTGTCCCCAGTTGATGCTACTCTTGCCCAGTGAGGCAGTGCTATCTACTTAACTCCTGAGTGGATGAAAAGTGCTGACTTTTCTGGGCAGACTGTGCAGGCCATGTCGAGATGCCCTCCCCAGCATGGCTGTGCTGCAGCAGAGGCTCCAGGCTCTTCTGGATGCTCAAGGCACAGCACAGGGACAAAAATCAGCCCTCAGAGGGTTCAAGGAGAGGTGCTGAGGGGAGGAAGACCTTGCCTGTGTGCTGGGGCTGAACCTGTCAGGGTTGCACCAAAAGTCAGCAGGACTTCAAGGCCAGGGACTATGCAGAAACATCGAGTCTTGCTGTGAGAGGGAACAGTCCCAGAAGGAAAGGAGCACTGGTGGGGAACTGGGGGGCAGAACATGGGGAGGAGTCCCATCCTCCCTCAGCAGTGTCACCAGCACAAACCTGGGCTAGTGATGATGTGAGGTGTTTGTTTTCTCTGTGTGCCCTGGGTGGGTGCAGTGAACCTCCTCATGCTGCCTGTAACTGTGGCACTGGGATTAGAGTGTCATGGGAAAGAGGTTCTGGCAAGGGAGGCAGTGGGATGCCATCTCATGTGTGCCCAGGCTGAACATCCCTGGTCCTGCTGGATGGGGCACAGTTGCACCAGTGGGCTCGGGCAGGGCTCTGGTGCCCTGGGACATGGGCTGGGGCACACACGGTGTGGTGGCTCCAGCCAGCCCTGCCATCCCTCTCCCGGGCAGTGCAGACCTCCAAGGAGCTCTTGGAAGTCAGAGGCAGGAGAACAGCAGAGCCTGGACACAGAAAGGCTTTTAAGGTCCCTTCCAACCAAAGCCTTTCTATGCAAAAGGACAGGGTAGTTTGCAAGTCACTCCTTAGATACAGGACATGCTGGAAACAGTTTGGTGGATCAGTGTCTTCCAGGTCAGTTTGCTGCTCTAAGCAGCATCAGGGAGGACCAAGGTCTTGTTGCTTTGGGGGAGCAGCAGCTCGATGGAAACCATCAATAAACAGCACAAGTGACAATCCTGCCTCGTGTCAGGGGTAATACCAGCAGTGATTGCCTCGGGCAATCCCCAACCAAGTAATTTCCTCCTCTCCTCCACAGCTGCATTGAAACTGTTGTGTAATTCCAACATCCCCTGCAGAGACAGTGGCAGAGTGTGAGCTGTGTGTCCTTCCACCACTGTCCATGTCATGGACCTGGACACTGAAACACCACCTGGCTCTCAGGTTCTTCTGTGCTTGAGTTTGCTCTGACACGTGGGGTGTTGGGGGTGGCTGGCGATCCCACACCCTTCCAGAGCCTCTACTCACCTGTACAGCTCCTGCAAAACCTCCTTCTGTGCTCTGGTTTCTGTAGGTGCAAAGCCAGAACCCAGGACACGTTCTTGGCTGTGTCTCTGTGTCCTTCAGGTTCTGCTTTTCTAAACCTGAGTGCTTTGGGGGATTGCAGCCTGTCTTAAGGTGTCTCAAAGCTTAAGCTGCAGGTGTGAGTGAGTCCAGGCAAAGAGGCAGGTCCTTCTCAGGCAGGGAAATGTTTAGGACAGATGAACTCCACTTGCTTTTTCCCAGTACTGCAAGTTTTAAATCCCATAACTGTACCTGGAACAGCGACCTCTGCAAACTGTGACATGTTTTGTTTGCCAGTGCCTTTCTTCTGCACTTGTCTGAAAGGCTTTGGGGAAAAGTTTCTGCCAGACCTCACCTTTGAAATGCAGCAGATATGAAACCTTCTCCAGGCTTTCCTGGACCTGGCCTGACTCTGAGTTCCAGCACCCATCTCGTCCCAGGGCTTGGATCAGAACCCTGGGCTGTGTAATGGGTTGATTGTCTCTGTCACATCCCAAGCAGCCCTTTCCCATCAGCACCTCATGTGATACAGCAATTATACATTTGAATGTCTATAGACAGTGCATTTTGAGAGCCTTGTTGGAGAGAAACCACCCAACAAAATATCCATTTCAGAATCCTTTGTATGCCTTTTGTCCATGGGCAAGGGCATGTCCCAAGTTTTCTGTACTTCCTGACACTCCTCGTTTCCTGGCAAGGTGTGCATTTCCCCCTGAAATTACATTTCTCTGCTGTTTTTTAAGGCAGTGTCACAAATATTTTCCAGAGAATTTTGGAGATTCTTGTCTTGATTAGTAGAATATCAGCTCTGTAGAAACTGATGTATCAGATATTGATGACATTGTCAGTATCTGTTGGTGAAACATTTTGGATGCAGAAATAATTCCCAAGATGACATGGGACAGGTCCGAGACGGCATCTCAGACCTGCTCAGCTGCTGCCCCTGCCTGGGAGCCCTTGCAGGACCCAGAGATTCCAACAAGGCTACTTTTGGCTGAATGTCCACCACGGCCCTTGGATTCTGTCACCTTTGCTGTGTGTGCTGCCAGCTGCTCTCCTGCAGCCCACGGGCAGCTGGGCATGGATGTTGGCCCTTGGATCCTGGGCCCAGCATGTGCTGGGCCAGAAGACATTTGCTTTAGCACCACGTGCCTTATCATGTGTGGAGGAATGAGTGTTCTCCCATTCCCACTGTTTGCGCCTTGATAGCCTCTTCTCATGGAGAGAGACTTCAGGTGTCTGTGCAGGACTCTGCCCAGCAGCTCTGCTGCTTCCCTCCCACCCCCACCCCAGTCACCCCCACCCCAGTCACCCCCAGCTCCACACAATGCTCCAGGTGTTTCCCTGGGCAGCTTTCCTGGTCTCCATCAAAGGCTGGTAGGTCTGGGAACACACTGAGACTCCATGGATGGGCAGGATGGAGAAGCTGCCCAAGAAAACACCACGTGCAGCTGAAACATCTCCATAAGGAGACCTCTTGGAATCAGCACTTCCCTATTAAATCAGTTATTCTCTGAGTGACCTGTAGGCCCTGGGGAGGGCTCTGCCATGGATCTAACCCTGCCTGATCCTGTTGGAGAGACACAAATCCATGTCCTGTAGTTGCCTGGATATCACCTCCTCCTTGCCTTCTGCCTGGCCTGACTTGGCTTCTCTCCAGTGTCCTTTGCTCCCTTTGGTTTCCATCCAGTTTCTGTTCCCTCCCCCACCCCGGACTCAACTGCAATTCTTTCTCTCTCCCTCCTGCTGCTCTTGCCCAAACTCACCTGCCTCTTCCATTTCTCCATCCCCTCTTGCTTTTAGCAGGAAAGTTATTCATGGCATTGCACTGCCCCAGGCAAACTGCAGAGCAGAAATACCTCGGGAGCAAGGGGGCATGGCTGGGGTTAGCAGGGCAGGCAGGGGCACAGCCAGGCAGCTCTGCTCACAGGCAGCTCAGCCACGCTGGGGACAAGCCTTGTGTGCAAGGGGGGAACTGCTGTGGGTCCCCCAGCTCCCTGTGCGGCCACAGCTGTGCTTTATCCTCATCTGCAGGGCTCTTCTCCCCAGCTTTGAGGACTTGTAGTTGTCCTGAAGAGCTGCCAGCAGGGTGTGAGTTGGGGTCAGTGCTCAGACAGTGACTCCCACTCCCATTCCCTGGTCTATGAGAAGTGGGATGTGTAAACAAGTACTTGTCCCCTTTTGTGTGTCTCAGTCACAGTCCAAAACCAAGTTTGTTCTGGTTTTTCTCTCTTTCCATTCTGGAACATTCTCCTGTTATTTAATCTGCTCCCAGAATTCTGAAGGTCTAGACATGGAGAGAAGCAAACTGAGGAGAAGAAAAAGAGCAACAAGACCATGACTAAGGAACTGTAGGATCACTGAGCCAAGGGCCAACCACCCACAGGAGAGCAGCAGCCAGGACACAGGAGCAGGTGAGGTGGGAAAGACAGAGAAATAAAGCTCAGCAGCTTGTGCTGATCCAGGCTAGGACTGTTGTGTTACTGCCTTTGGAGAGGGGGGAAGGATCCTCTCCCTGCTATCCCCAAACACCCTGAGGCCACCTGAAACCAGCACATTTTAGTAAAAAACCCAAAAATATCTCCTAAACCATGTTTCCCTCCCCTGTGCTGAGCTCTCCTCTCTCCCTGCATGCCCAGGGGCTCTGAGAGGCACAGCCCGGGCAGGTGTGGGGGCACCGAGGGCTCTGCTCCCACCCTGGCTCTGGCAGGGATGGGTGGGGGGCTGCTGGAGGGGGAGGGCACACAGGGCAGGTCCAGAGCTGCCACTCAGGGCTCACATTTCCTCTGCTGGAGCTGTGGGGAGATCTGGGTCAGGTTTGAACAGGAGCTCCAGTCTGGGGCTCACAGCCTGAGGTCAGAGCAGATTCCAGTGAGACAGACAGAGGCTCATGGGGTGGGGCTGTTTGTGCAGAGACAACCCAAGGCCCTGCCCATCCTCAGCCTCCAGAACCCAGGGGTTTGGGGGCACAGCAGGGTGGCCACCCCCTCCACCTCTCCAACATCATGTGTGGGCACAGCTCCAAGGCTGCCAGAGCTCAAGGAGCATTTGGATGATCCTCTCAGGCAGACGTTGTGACTCTTGGGGATGGCCCCATGCAGGGCTGAGGGTTGGCCTTGATTGTCCCTGTGGGTCCCTTCCAGCTTAGCATCTCCTGTGATTCTGAGGGCACCTTCCCTGTGGATGTGTCTGTGGCCGTGGGCAGCTCCTCAGCTTTGGGCAGCAGAGCACAGAGGTGCCCAGGCTGATACCAGGGCTCCAGCTGCTCATGTAACACAGTTATTAATTGCCATTAATATTAGTAAGGGAGGGCATGTGCACTCCTGAGGAAGTTTGGGAGTATGAGACTGAGTCTCAGCTGAAGGAGTGATATTGTCCCAGTCTACCTCTGTGTGGAGGAGAAATTCAGCAGGACCTGAGAGCACCCTGGGGCCTGGGGAGAGCAATGAATGATGTAGGAGCATTTGGTCCTGGGCTGTCTACCATTGCCATGGAGTTTTTCCCATAATTTCAGTAAGAATTCATGTAAACCTCCACAAAGCTCCACTTCCAGGGTGACTGAAGAGGTTCTGACTGGGCAGGAAGACCTGAGCACCACCCTGAGCTGCCACTGTGCCCTGAGCCAACCCCTCAGCCTGTGAGTGAGGCACAGTTTGCCAACCTCAGCTCCCCTGGAGGTTTATCTCTGGCTGCTCTGGCTTGGCTGAGGGTCCAATCTCCTGATGATCCTGCAAGGCCACTCCTGAGAAGATAAAACCTGTCCCACAGCCACTCACAAACCTGTGGTTGGTCAGGTCACTGCTGTGGCTGCATTTCTCTTCTCAAGCGATGAATTTGGTAATTTAAAAAGGAAACAAATCTACGGAAAGAAAGACACAGATTCTAAAGCATGAGACCAAAGAGATTTGTAGTATCTAGAGGTTGTTCCTTAATTTTTGTGGACTTCAATTTCTGCTTCTTTCTTATGAAGTAAATGAAAACTGATTCAATTTTCCCTGATTGAAATAATTCTCTGCTAATAAATGGAAATGCTGTAATTTTACAGCCCTCTGAGAGATCAGAGTTGCAGCTCAGTGATGTGATGATGCAGTTGCCTTCCACTGCAACCACCAGCTCCTTCCTATCCCTGTGGTTTCCACATGAGATGGGACAACTTTTTGTAGGGACTGGGTCAAATAAAACACAGCTGTGAAGTTAAAAGGAGTTGGTTGGGAAGCTTGGAGTAATTAGCAATGACGTTTAACAAACCTTGGGTCACTGGAGAAGTTCTGGGGAGGTGGGAGAGGTCTTGGTGAATAATGGACTGGTTTCACTGATGTCCAGAAAATGATGGAAAAGCTGAGATGAGGTGGAATATGTCTGTCTTCAGCTGCAAACTGCTGCCTCACATCATCCATTAGCACCAGGATCAACAGGCAGCTGTCCAGGAGCACCTTCTGCCCTTTGTCTCCCTCTTGGATCACTTCAGCAGGACATGCTCCTTTTTCCTAGGCATGAAGGATACTTTCTCTCCTTCAGCTGATGTAGTGACAGAATGTGTTCTGTTTTAAAAATTATTACCCATTCTGAACCAATATAAAAGAGACTGATAAAGGAATTGGAAGGGCATCGTTCTCTAATAGGGGTGTTGCAGAAGGGTTTGTTCCTACTGGTGATGGGAAGAGTATAAATTATCATCAGTAAAAGTTGCAGAAGAATAAAAAATGTTGTACAATTAAAACCAGAAGCCAAGTTTAAATAATACCCTGGATTTCATTATAACCAAGGTTATTTCAATAGCATAGTTGGACTCATCCACTTCATGCAAACACTCTGCAGACCATGGAACAGGAACCTCTTCACTCAGTCCCCAGCAGGCACTTCCAGAAGGAAACTCCCTTATTCCTGAATCAGTTATAAGAAGTCTCAGGAGTGGGTTTTATCCCAGTGATGGGTGTGTAGAGGGTGGGAGTTCACTACAGTGTTTCTCTCTCTCTAACTGTGGGTTCTAGGTCAGCAAGCCCAGCTCATCATCCAGAGGAATCAGGATGCAGGGATGGCCCAACCTGCTGCTGAACACACAGACCCTAAAACTGCATCCAGGAGAACCCTGAGCACTGCCAGGGAAGGGCCCTGAGCAAGGAAAAATCCAACTGAGACATTCTGAAAAAGGTGTCTGCCCCCCTTCCCCCCTCACCAAGGACCTGATCAAAGCAAGAGCATCCAGAGCAGCTCTGAAGGAAAGCAGATGCTGGGGATGGGGCACTCAGCCCTGTGTGGTCTCATATCTCTGTTCCTCCCATTGCCTTTGGGGACTGATGAGGTGTCCTCCAGGTGAGAGGCTCTGCAGCCCATCCTCAGTGCCCACCACCACCTGGGAGCCCCCTCCCAACTCGGGGCCATTGCTTAGAGCTCTGAGCAGTCTGTTCTGCTCAGCCTCTTCCTCCCCAATTAATAATGTTGCTGTCAGTTTGGATTACAGCTCTCTGCCTTCTTTGTCTCAGCTTAAAATACTTGTGGTTTCATATTCTGTCAAAAGAGATATATAAGAGAAAAACTTTGCTCGAAGTGCAGATGATGATGGAAAAGGAATGTGTTGCTACAAATTCCTGCAGGAGACTTTATAGGATTCCTCAGGACATATTGAAAGGCAAAACTACAGGGAGGGAGTGAACAGCATGGGGGGAACAGGGAGCTCGTAGGAGCTGCTCAGTGTGGCATTGGGGAGAGATAAACAAGGGGCTGAGCAGAGATAACAGTGAGAGTTTCTACAGTTATCTGGGCAATTTCTGTCATTCCAGTTAAGGAAAAGAACACCCACCCAACATCTAAACCAGACCCAAATGTCCTGCTGAAGTTGCTGTTATGGAACTATAAGTCCTTTACTTCTCATTGCCTTTGTGACAGGAAGAAATTTCTTATGATGGGTTGAAAGGATTTGGTCACAGAAACCCTGAGTAACTTCTCCTGGAGGAACTCATTTGCTTCTGCCCTGACTTCCCAACATCAGCTGCCACTGCAGCTCCTGCAGCTCAGCAGACTCATCTCTGAAAAACAGAAAACCCCAAACGTGTCTCAACTTGGAGCAGACCCAGTGCTTTGTAAATCACATATCTGGGGAAGCACCCAAGCACATCCATTTCATGGGATTTATGTCTGAGTTTATATCTACTGTTCCTGAGGGAGACAGCCTGAATGTGGCATTTCCTTCTTTAAAACCTCATTTCCCCTCTTATGAATTTTTAAAATATTATTTCTCAATCTTTCAGACATATTTTCATGTGAAATGTTGTCTTTCCCTGTATCTGCTCCCCCTCCAGAACTCTGTCCCCTGTACATGAGGGATGTTGGTCATGATGTTCAGCCTTGCTGACTGAAACAACAGGAGTTCCACTTCCCAGTCTCAGTTTTTGGTACTGGGTTGGACTGGACACCTGTGTCTTACAGAGCAAACCCAGCCCTGATTTAAGCTCTTATCTCTGGATTGATTCTGTTGCACTCTGTGCAATGGAGATTAATTTTTAACTGGAAAATATTTGACAAGTTGGTGATTCTTCAAAGAAAATTCAAAAAATTTAAACTTAAAATTTAAATTAGAATTTACATGTGCTAGGAATAAAAGATGAGATGTAGATTTGAGGCTGATAAAACAGTGGTGGGGCAGAGAAATTTCCTTCTCTGTCCTCTGCAGTGCTGGGATGGATTGAGGATGCTCCTGCCAAAGTAGGACATACCCAGAGGGAAATGGAGGTGGCCATGAACAGAATTCTTCCCAGTTCCTGGGAGAAAGATAAGTCATGCCAAGAAAATCAAGGTCACACCAATAAGTCACACCACTAAAATCAAGGTCAACAGCTGAAAGTTTTTGATGTTCCACCCTCAAGGTGCATTTATTAAACTCAGTTTTTTCCTGGTAGATAAACTTAATTTCAGGGAATCCTATTGAGCTAAAGCCCAGCGTGACTCAGCCAAATGTCAGACTGAGAGATGGAAAAGAAAGTTGGGAGATTCTTCTGTGAACTGCACAGTTGGAAGAGATGCTCAGAGGAGGATAAAGGAATGAAGCAGCTGCATCCCTGGGCAGGTGGAGAGCCAAAGAAGAGCATTGCTGTGCTGGGGCACAGTCTGGGAGTGTGGGGGATCTGGACAGTGAGGGGTCACTCCCTGAGCCCCTGGTCCTCCTCACCCCCCTCCGCACCATCCACACCTGGAAGGCACTTCTGGAGCTGTGCTGGTCATTCTGCATCAGAACTCTGGGGGGGTTGTGTCACCCGACCACTCAGCTCTTATCTAAGTGTCCTGCTTGCCTTGAGAGGGTCAGTGCCTTGGGACAAACATGGAGAGAAAGAAGTAACATGAGTGGCTGTAGGTTTGAATATTTGTAGTTAAGCAAAGATTGGGATGGAACATGTCATTGAAGAAATGATTGGGCTAAAACACTGGTTTGTCTGGGGAAAATTATGATAGACCAGTCAAAGTGTTTGATAAAGCCACTGTGTTCCTAAACCAAATGAATTCTGAACCAATTGGAGTTGAATTTTTATCTCGTCTTTTAACATGTAGACAGACCTCTTGGTTGCCATCACCTCCAGGTTCAGAAAACAAGTTCTTTATTCTAAGATCTTAATGATTAAATAATTCAAATTCTCATAATACCAGACCCAGGGACTTTCCATAAAGTTACATAATGAAGCTTCATAATCACTCTCCGGAGATACCTTATCAGAGGTGACTTGTGTTCTTCAACCTACTCCACTGACCCAAGTGAAAGCAAGATCTATGAATGCACTTGCTTCTCTCACAGCCCTCAGGTAAGAGAGGTAACAACACCCTCCCCCTGGAGCTGAGCTGTTTGGGGTAAAGGTCCATGTCATCTTAATTTGATGTGTTAAAGAGCACAAAGCTGGGAGGCCCTGCCAAGGCAGAAGGAACAGAGATATCCTGGGGCATGGCTGTGTGTCACAGACACTGTAATGGAAGAGGGATGAATTCAGGAGCACAGGATGGAAAGATGGACATTTACAGACTCCCAACAGCCCATTCCACTGTAAATTTGGAGTTTGTCTCTGGGAGAAGAAAAGCTTATAAGCAGAGTCAGCCACTGACCAGATCTGAAACCTCCTGTGCTGCAGCCCTGAAAACCAGAAGGGAGATGATCAGAGGGTGGGAAGAGTAGGGGGAGAAAGAAGAGGGGAACTGCACAAATGCAAATGGTTTGTGGCCATCATATCCCTCCAGTGTGGTGGTGGCTTGTGGTTAATGCCTTTGGCATCCATGTGGGGGCACCGAGGAGGGTAATTACTTAATTTCTCTGGGGCAAGGAGAGGACCGTAACCTGGAAGTTTTTCGAACACAGTAGGGCTGACCCTCTCTTGCTGTTCAATGGCAAATAAGGGCACAGCCACCACCAACAACCCTCCCCATGAGGAGAGGGAACAGAGGAGCAGATGACTCTCATTTGTGACCAAGAGCCAAAGTGGACAACCTGAAGATTATGCAGTAAATGAGAGGCCACGCCCTACACATCCTCAGGGGCTCCTCAATGCCCAGCACAGGCACTCAGACCTCAGTAAGGGTCCTCTGTTGGGTCTGACACCTGCTGAAGACATCTGCCTGAGCATCAGCATTGCCAGGGGTTCAGCATTCCCAGGGATTCCTTTCTGTGTCAGCAGCCAATTCATGGATTCAGGTGTTCCTGATCCTGGTACCACCATGCACCACTTCAGGAAATCTCTCCCAGTGAAGTTCTCCTTACTCCAGGCTCCTGCCCTGGGATGTTTTCAGCTGGGTAATCTCTTCCTGCCATGCAGCTTTGTTCTCATATCACCATTGAGGCTTCAGCCACACTGAGAGCAGATGGACCCTGGAAAAAACCTGCACAAAACACATTCTCAGTAGTGCTTAACCAGTTGCTTTCTCTTGCAGATATAATTTCCCTTGTGGGAATTTAGCTTTAATTTACTTAAGTATTCATCTAAAAAGATGAATAATTTATAATTATAAATAATTATTATTATTAAATTATGACTTTAAATTATTTAAAGATAAATTAGCACAAGAAGGGGAAGCCGTTGCCCTGTTGGTGTTCAGCCCATAGGACATACTAATGAAGTTACCCAGTTATCCCTAAGCTCCCACATCTCTTACTTTCTTTCTACTTTCTTTTTCCACCGTTAGGGTCTCAACCCCTTCTCTTGTCCCAAATGTTCCTTTTATTTGTTGGTCAGAGAGAAGTTCCCTGATTTCATATATTGTCCATAAAATCTGGTGGGTTTTTTTATTTTTTATTGTCTTTTCTAGTCTAAGTCACTCACTGTTGTTGCCAACCCCATGTTTTGTCATATATAACAATACTTGATGTTAGATCTTGGATTGTTCTGGCTTTGGAGCAGTTCCTCCTCGCTGGGGGCAGGTTCTCTCCTGCTCCTTTTCCTTCTCTGTATTTCCTTTCTAACACCATCCTGCACCAAAGCTGAGCCCAGATGTGGGGCTTGGGTAATCTGGGATTGCTCCTGGGATTTCTGGGCCGTTGTGTGAGTCCCTGGGCAGAGTCAGGGGCTGCAGACAGGCTGTAGACAGGACATCCCAGGAAGAAGTGAAGGATGTATCCCAGCACTGAAGGGGCTGTTTGAAGGGCTCATTTACTCATCCTATCCCCCCAGTGCCTCTCCCACTGGACACCCAAGAACAGCCAAATGCAGGGTCAGGGCAGCAGGAACAGGTAGGGCAGCTCTGCTGTGCCTGTGGCTCTTTCCTGTGCCTGTCCCCAGCAGAGTGGGAGGCACTGCAGGCCTCTCCATGTGGAGCTGCCCCCGATGCTGCCCCTGCCCGGGGGCACCCCGGGGTGGGTGAGGGTCACAGTGCCCGTGCCCAGCACACACGGGGTCAGGCAGCCAACCATCACTGCTGTCACTGTGCTGTCCAGCCTGGGGCATCTGGAGGTGCATTAAAGATTAAACAGGAGCTGGGGGGTCTGGGGAGTCGGTTGGAGCCATTCCAGGGTGGGTGGGCAGTGCTTGGCCCGAGCAAGAGGCTTTTGTGCTGCGGCCCCGACTTAGATCTTTGAGCCGAACAAACCAGCGGCATCTCTGCGGAGCCCAAACTGCCTCCGGCTCAAATTCCACTATCTGACCTCAGAAGGGCTCCAGCTGCTTCTGCCACCAACAGAGCAGCTCGAGGAAGAGTTTCCCTGAGGCTGGCCATGCTGGAAGAGAAGGCCACTTCTTCAGAGGGCCTGGCAGGACAGGGTCTCCTCCTCCTCCTCACTGCCCTTTCAGCCGAAGGGCACTCACAGTGTGCTCCGTGTTGGCTTTTGCCCAGTGAGTGTCTGGCACCTGCCAGCACAGCCACGGAGATTCACTGCAGGACCTCGACATCTCTCCAAGGTGGGAGCACTAAATGGTTGCCTTGCTTGCCATGCTCACTCTTAATGCCTCCAACCTCTGAAATCAGTGCACTGCAACTGCTGCTCCCACTGGAATGCAAGCATTTTCGTGGCTTTAGGAAAACACCTTCCATTGGGGTGTGCTGGGTGGCAGGGCCAGTGCCCAGACCTCTCTGCTCTGTAGGGCTCATCAGTGGTTTGTTGGCTCTCAGTGCCCAGTGTTAACACGTCTGTTCCCACTCCCACAGTCATGGGACCACCTTCATACCTGACTTTGAGTACCCACAAATTGTCACCACCAGCTGTGCCTTCAGAGGTGACTACAGAGCTTGGCTCTGGAGGGAGGTGGAGATGGTGTGTCTGGCACTTTGGGGGCTGTCTGGAGCTGTGATGGCTCGTTGCCATCCTGCAGACCCTGCCCTTCAGATCCTTTCACTGGGCCTCAAATTCACAGCCAGCTTTGGGTAATTAGAAAACAAAGAGCAGAGGAAGAGATTCATCCAGAGCAAAGTGCCAAGGCAGAGGTACAGCCATGAAGTACAGGTGGGATTCCCCATCCCTTCTGGTGAGAACTGAACACTGTTCACTTCAAGGATAATCCATTTCAAGACTTGCCATTTGGTCAATTATCCTTCCTAAGGAGTCCTGACATGAATCTCTGTGAGAGAGGGTCAGGTTGGCTCTCAGGGAAAGGTCCTTCCACCAGAGGGTGGTGGGCACTGACCAGGCTCCCCAGGGCAATGGGTACAGCCCCAAGGCTGCCAGAGCTCCAGGAGGGTTTGGATGATGCTCTGTGGGACAGGGTGAGATTGTTGGGGTGTCTGTGCAGGGCCAAGGGTGGGACTGGATGATCCTTGGGGCTCCCTTCCAGCTCAGTGTATTCTGTGGTGCTGTGACTGTGTGACACAGTGAGGGCTCTTTGTTGGGTTCCTCAACCATTTCAAGGTCCCCCCCTGAACTCTGGGCCCCCTTTCTGGGCAGTGGAAGAATCAGTCCTACAAAGGAGGAGCAGTCTCTGGGAAGGGCCAGAGGAGTTGCCCTGAGGCTTTTTCTTTCTCTGAATGTGAGCAGAGCCCAAGGCTGATCCTTGACATCTCACTTTTATCCCATCCATGTGGTGCCAGGCCCTGGGCACTCCCCTGCATGCTCCTCTTGCTGATTGCTGATGTTTTCAATGACAAGAATGATATGAATCAAATCAACTTTTAGCTCTGCTGGTCATCAAGGATTGCTTTGGCTGATGGGGCTTCATGCTCTTCATCCAGACTGATTGTAAAACTTCCTCTCCACTCCCTGGGCTCCCACCCAGGTTTGCCAGAAAAGCCTCTCTGAACAGAGCCTGCAGCTGCTATTTTTATCAGCTGAACATTCTGCATTTTGGTGATACAAGGGAAGTGTTATTCATTTACTGGAATTATCCTTTTATCAAGTTGGTTTCCTATTGCATTTCACCCTTCATTGCACTGGCAGTTCATTCTTTAACAAGGCTGTTTCTATTCCTGAAAGTGTATTTAAGAGGTTTGGTAATTTCACTGTGAGATACAGAGTGTTTCCTTTTCTCCTAAAGAATGTGTTCCAAACATCCTGAAATCCTGGAGAACTTGGAGCAACAATGAACAAATGTATGGAGAAATTTAAAGATAACAAAGAGGGCCTCATGAAAACTTCCCCTAAATTATCTTTGGAAAGAATCTGTTATTGTATGTTAATTTTAAGCACTTTTTACTTGTCAGTTTTGCTTTCTGCTTCCTGTTGCAGCCTTTGTTTCCCCAGTCCTGACTTGTGCTGGAAATCTGCTCCTGGGCCCTTTTGTGAGGGTTTTTGGGGGGTTCAGGCAGCAGTGACCAAAGTGCAATGTGCAATTCCAGATGTTCAGTCCTGTACAACCTCAGACCCAGAATGTGGGAGGAGTGGGGCACCCACAGAGCAGGATTTGTGGGGTAATGGATCAGGCAATGCAGGGGCAGAGAAGTGAGGCTGAATTCTGCCTTTCTGGGGCCATGGGGAGAACATAAATCATGAGATAAACTGGGAAGGGTTGAAAGCCAAGAGGCAAACCACAAACTGTCTTGGCATTTCCTGGTGGCTCGTTGTGAATTGGCAGCAGAAATGCCCCTGTGATGGGTGTTTCTAATCAATGTGAGAGGTTAATTTGCAGGAAGGGCAGTGAGTGAGCCCTCAGAAGCTCCACTGGCTCTGCTGGGTCCCAGAGAGGGCTCAGAGTGAAGAGATGGAAGGACAAACATGTGGAGAGATTTTTCCATCATATCTGGCCACTTTGGGATTCTTGGCTCTTACATCCTGGTCAAGGATTGTAATTTCTATAATTTATTTTTTTCATGATCAATCCAAAAAGTTTCTTCCAAGGCTCAATCAGTCAGAGGTCTGGGTGGGGGAGTCAGTTGTGTGGACAAAAGCTTATCATGGGAGGTTTTAAGAAGACAGGGGAAATATGTGTATCTTCATGGAGGAATCAGAGCTAAGAGGGTCCTTTTTAACCTAAGATATTATGATGGATCAACACAGTGGAGAGAAATGTCTTGGAGATTTTGGGAGTGAACTTCACTTCTGGCAGCCAAACCATAAAAGAAATATTGTGAACCTTAACCTTTGTATTTTTGTAGTTCTTTTTGACTCATATCCGAGTGCCCCCAACCTCCTCAGACTCTGCACCACATCAGCAAGAAAGAGATGCTTTAGAACACTGGAGCCCCCAGGTGAAAATTGCTCCTGAAACAAAACCTGATTTGCCCACAGAGGAACAGAGTGATAAGAAAATTCAGGTCCAACTCAACTAAAAATTCAATCTGTGACATTCTTCTAAACCCAATTAACCTAATACAGTAACTCTCTCTGCATGGGATGAGGAGATATAAACAAATTTTACCCCAAAGACTAGAAATAACCTGTCCATGTGCTTGTCAAAATAAGTTTAATGAGTGAACAAAGCAGACAGAAGAATGTAACAGTTATCCTGGATTAGAAGTCCACCACGGATCTCAGGGATGGATGTGTGGGCAGGGCAAGCAGGTAGGACACTCCTCCAGGTTGATCTTCCAGTCTACAGAAAGAGCATTTCAAGGGGAAAACGTTTCTGGAGTAAGTGAAACCTCTTCAGTAAAGTGTCAAACAGATCCCAAAGATCAGACATGGGCAGGTGGGGGGAAATTCCTGGGAAAGTTGACATTAAGGACAGAATTAATCAATGCTGGTGGCTGTGGGGACGAGCAAAGTGGAGATGGTTTGTAGGAAGCTGAGCAGCCACTGCTGTGCCCCTGCAGAAGCTGAGCAGGCTGTGGGCCAGCCCTGGGTCACTGGGGGTTGTGTCACCAGCCAGGCTTTGGGTGGGACTGAAGTGCTGGGTCAGGGGGCCAAGACACGGTGGGTGAGCGGCTTCGCTCTGGAGGTGGCAGTGCCAGGGCGGCTTCTCATCCTGAAGCTTCCCCAGGCTGTGGAGGTACCTTGTGAAGGGACACTGAGGTACATGATCAGGACAGCGACCCAGGAGTGGACAGGCCACACAGCTGGATAGTCCTCCCTTGAAACCACCACAGGAAAATGTGGGAGATACTCATGGAATGCCCCCAGGGAGTTTAATCTCGGTGGAACCTGCCAGCCCTCACTGCTAATTCAAACAGGACTGTGCCCACTGTGCTGGTGTGAGAGGGTTGTGCAAAGGGCACTGTGGGTGTCACCCAACAGACAGGGTGGGGCTTGGTCCATGCCCCTGGCACTGCCAGTTCCTCTCCATGGTTGGTTCATGAGGGATGGAGTCTCTGCTGACCCCTGGGGGACCCTGTTCTGCCTTGGTCCAGATTCAGGTACAGATACACTGCATTCAGGGAGGCACCAAACTCACAGGTTGTCCTGGTTTTGAGTGAGATGGAGTCAATTTTCTTCTTAGTGCCAGGTTTTGAATTTAGCAAGAGAGTCCTGTTGATTGCACACTGATCTTGTGCTGTTCCTGAGTAGTGCTGACCCAAGGACCTTCCCTTTGCTTTGCTCTGCCAGCAAGAGGGTGCTCAAGAAGCTGTGAGGGGGCAGAGCTGGGACAGCTGACCTGACCTGGCAAAGGGATGTTCCACACCATGGAAGGTCATTCCCAGTGTATAAACTGGAGAAGCTGCTGCTCACTGCTGGGGCCAGGCTGGGTGTGGGGCAGTGAGGAATCGTGTCGTGCATCACTGCATTTCCTTGGGCTTTATTCCTCTCTCTCCTTTCCATTATTATCATTACTATTGACATATTTTATTTTGTTTCCATCCTTGAACTGCTCTTTTCACAAGCCACAAGTTTTATTGGTTTGGATTCTGCTCCCCATGGGTGTGTGGGGCTGAGTGAGGGGCTGGATGTGGTTTTAGTTGCTGTCTGGGTTTAAACCATGACACAGGGGCCCCCTGCTACATAAATGCCCTCGTGCTTCACTGACTGGATTTTATCTTCTGCTCAGCTTTCTCCTGCCACCTTCCCTAGGGATTTTTCCTGGCCACAGGCAGGGATACAGCACTGAGCAAAAGGGATCTTGGTCTTGATTCAGATTTGACAATCCTGTGTCCTCCTGTCTAAGCCAGGAGGGCTCTGTACATGCTGTGCATCTCTCAGCTGTATTTAAGTGTAATGTTCACACTTCATGTAATTCTGGGAAGAATTACAGCTGTCTTGCTGATAGGGCATTGAATGAGAGTAGTTTTTAAAAATATCTAATTTGTGATGTAGTTCAGCAAACAAAAACAGTGACCAGATAAAACATATTCCCACTGTGCCTAAATGAGTGTCAATGTCTTAGCTGGGAGTGAGAGGGAAAGAATCCTTCTACTGAATTGCACAAAAACATAAGAGTTAAAGAGAAAGTAGGTTCTTAGACAGCAAGACAAATTGAAGCTCTCACATCTGCATTTCAAAGCCTTCATTGTCCCAAGGCAAGGCAAACAAAGTGGCATTTGCATATTCCCTGACTCCGGAGCAGTGTCCAAAGGCATCAGCCAAATGGAAGAAACGAAGAGAAGGGAGGTAAAATTAGCACACAATGTGCTCCCTCCAACTGAGAAATGAGATAGAAGGAGTGGGAGGGAAAGCTCCTAAGAGATTCCTTTGATGCTTGTTTTTTCTGAAAGGAGAAAGTCCATGGGAGGTTGTGATTTCCAAGTGCAGCTCAGCGATAGCTGACTCTGACTGGAGGGCTCTCAGCGATCCAACCCACGACTCAGCGTGAGGAGCTGCAACAAACTCCTTGTGCCAGCTCAGGTTTGCTCAAATAGGGCTGATGGGTGAACTTTGTGCCAGCATGTTTCATGTCAGATGTGCCATCAGCAAACACAAGCAGTGCTGAGTGGCACCTCCCTTGGCTTCTCTGCGGCCTTTCCATCAGCCCCTCTGTGCTCTCCTTCTGCCCAGGGGACCCTCCAGTCACTGCCCCCACACACCACCACTCCCTCCAGATAGAACTCAGGGCCTTCTGTGCTCCTTTCCACTCTGCATATTCAGCATCTCTGTCCCTGTCCTTGTCCTGGACCTTTACAGGGCCTTGCCTGGCTCGATGCCTCCCCATCAGCCTTCCCTGTCACAGTAACACTGACCCTCCAGCGCTGGGGTTGTGTCCTCCCCAGGCCACATTCACACTTCCAGCCAGAATGGGATCCACTGCAAGAAATTCATCCCTTTTTTACCTCCTTCAGTCAGAATTCTGCTTGTGGCTCTCTGATGGCACCCAGCAGAGTTCCCGTGGGTGTGCTGCTGTGAGGCCATGTTGGAGAAGTGTAGGACCAAGGACAAAGGCCTGGAAAAGGACAAGGAGAGTGGTGGCCCCTCATTACTGAAGAGGAATTCTGTCTGTGCAATGAGGATCTTGGCTGGAATTGGTGACAGGACAGACACCTTGTATAGAGAGCATGGGGGAAAGGCTGTTAGGATAATTTTTCTTTCCATGAAGGAGTGGCAACCTGGAGAAGAGTGCACATCCATGGGAAAGCACCTGCCAAAGAAACTGAACCTTATCAACATGAACCTTATCAATTAAACCTTCACAACAGTGGTGGTGGAAAGAGATCCTTGGAAGTCTCCAGCCCAGCCTTCCCTGGAGCAGGAAGAGCCCAGGACTAGATCAGGATAACCAGGACTTTGTCCAACTGAACCCTGTAAATGCTGGGGGATAAACTCTCCTGGCAACTGGCCCAAGGCTGCAGCACTCTCCTGGAGGGTGAGTGATTCCTAATGCCCAACCTGAACCTCCTGAGCTCCAGTTTGTGGTTGTTGACCCCTCCTGTGCTGTCTGGCACCAGTGAGAAGAGTTTGGCTCTGTCATTCTTGTATAATGGCCCTTCAAAAAGTCATGGACTGCCCTTAGACCCTGCTCAGTCTCTCCCAGCAGAAGAAGTCGTGCCTTCCCTCCACCTCTGCTAAACCGGCCCTGTCCCTCTGCCTGTCCTGGCAGATCATGTGTCCCAGGTCTTGACCATCTTGGTTGCCTTGACTGGTCCCTCTCCAGTTTCTCCATGTTGTTTCTGAACTGGGAACTCACAACTGAACAGTGTTCCAGAGGCAGCTTTCCCAGCACGGAGCTCTGACAACAACCTCCCTCTGCCCCCAGCTGTGCTCCTGCACACAGACCCCAGCAAGCAGCTGATCTTGTTTGCAGGGACTGCCAGCTCATACCCACCCTGGCATCCACCAGCACCACCAGCCCTTGGCAGCAGGATTGCAGCTCAGCCAGTCTGCTCCCAGGTCAGTTGAGCTGTCTGCTTTCCAGCCCAGATTCTCCTGACCTGCCACTGCCATGCTGGGAATGGTGGTGCAAAGTCCTCCTCAGTTGTTCCTGGCCAGCTGTGGTCTCCTGTTTCTTCCCTCTGCACTTTGCAGGTCTCTGTGTGGCTTTGCTGCTCCCAGGGCCTGTGCCAGGCTTGGACACTGAGCTCCTGTGCCTGTCCTGGCCCTGGGCCTTGGTCAGGGTTGTGTCACATCCCACTGTCACATCCCCAATGAGCAATCCCAGACTCAGAAAGAACACTGAGAGCTCTGCCTGGAGCTTTGATTTTCATCCTTTTCTCATAACAGCTCCTATTTTCTTTTCCAAAAGGTGCACAGCAGTGCCTGTACAGAAATGTAGGCACAGCCACACACACACACACACACCCACACACACACACATCCGCACATTTATTGGCACACGTGGACACACAGAGGCATGTCTGCAGTCAGCCACAGCACACAGGGCCAGGCACAGATCATGTCACACAATGGCTGGGTTGGAAGGGGCAGTAAAGCTCTGCTCATTCCAGCCCCATTGTCATGGGCAGGGACACCTTTCACTAGCCCAGGTGGCTCCAAGTCCCATCCAACATGGCCTTGGACACTTCCAGGGCTGAGGCAGACACAGCCTCTCTGCCCAACCTGTGCCAGGGCCTCATCACCCTCACAGCCAGGAATTCCCTCCCAATATCCCATCTGTCCCCATCCTCTGGCAGTGGGAAGCCATTGCCCCTGGTCCTGTCCCTCCATCCCTTGTCCCAGGTCCCTCTCCAGCTCTCCTGGAGTCCCTTTAGGCACTGCAAGGGC
>JAWWEV010000082.1:3026544-3040512 GCA_035583235.1 Hafferia zeledoni | reverse complement strand
TTCTCTTGTTTAAGTTCTATGATATTTGTGGCTGGGCTCTTGAGGATACATGTGCACTGCCCCAGAGTGATGCACAGTCTGTGTGGAGAATGTCTGGAATAAGGGAAGTTGAACATCTGCACTTCTGGAGAAAGTGAAGCATTTCTGAGCTGTTGCAATCAGACTCAGCTTGGCCTCTGACTATGCTGCAGTCTGACCTGGGATATTTCCACAGGACCCATCACCTCCTGTCTTCCCAGTGTCTCATGTGCCTCCCACAGTCAGATTGGGTTGGGCTCAAAGCAAATACAGGCAACATAAACCTCTGTGAGACCTGCAGAGTGACCCTCCAGGCTTTCCTTTCTCCCCTCAGTCACTTCTGGGCATTGTTAGCTTTGGTTCTGGCACTGCCATGGCAGTAAATACTCCAATTCCCATGAGAACTGAGATTATTTCTGTGACAGGGATTTTAAAAGTCACAAGGGTTTGGTTGGCAGAACCTGCAGGGTTGATCCCAGGGGCCTGCAAGGGAAAATACCACCTGACAATAAGAAATGCAGCAGTCACATGTTTATTGTTTCTGTCCACTCCATGCAGGTTATAGCAGGCATTCATGGGGGTGTCTCAGTAAATCAATCATGAGAATTTTCCTTCCTTGTTCTCAAAATAGAGACACTCAACAACAGGTTGTACAGTTGCTGGTAATTTCAGGTGAGCTCCCTGATCCAAACCAACCTCTTCTGCTGAATGATCTTTTTGTCCGTGTTCTCAGGGAACAGGTACAGACTGTTGGGGTAGGAAAAGGATGATCTCCTTCAAATCTGGCACTGCCAGCCCTCTCCCCTCCCAGGCACACTGCACAGTCATCCAGAGCATCTCAGGGGTAGTTAAGGAGATCCAAGGACTGGGGCATCCTGGTAGGCAGGATGGCTGATGCTGAGAAGAGCCAGGTGGATGCAGGTGGGATTAACAACAGTTCCTGGCCTGGCACCCCATCTGTAAGGCTCAGTGGCACACTCATGTTGCTTGGTCTCCACAGTAACCACTCTGAAGAGCTCTGGGATATTTACTGAGCTGGAATATTCCTGATGGGTTATTTTGCAGTTGGGTGGCATTTCAGCAGACTGGCAGAGTGTCCAAGCTTCCCGAGACAAAGGCAATAGGATCGTGAAAAACTGGCAATGGGCTCCTAAACCCACACAATGGTCTGACCACAGAGAGGGGATAAAGGCAGTGTTTGCTTTGAGGGTCTATTGAGGAACTCACCCAAGGCCTGGAGCCTTTGCTCTGCTGTTCCCTGTTCATTTTAATCCTCTTTCCTCCGTGATACCTCATCATGGAACACGGTGCATTCATTCCCACTCATCCTTAATGAGCCATTCACAACTCCCTTTATTTCCTCCTGAAATTCCTACTGGAAAATATTGGGCAGAAATCCATGAACACTGCTGTCCTCTGAGTCCTCAAAGCAGAGCAGCCACAGCATTACAACTGAAGCCAGCATTGCCCTGTGGACAGTGCAGGGAAGTGGGAATGAGGACACTCCCTTTGTATTGATGGCTTTGCCCCAGGTCACCAGAATGATTTTGGTCGAGCTGAAAGTCTCTTGAAAGTGTTTCAAATTTAGGAGAGGGAAAAATTTAAATGCCTGAGATGGAAGAGTGGTGAAGAGGGCACCAAAATCTACTGCCAGTAATGTCCTACTTGGGGCTCCAGGAGATTCCACTTTGGCAAAAATGCCTGTGGGAAGTTCTACAGAGAATCCTGTGAATATTTTCTGGGAATGCTGAGTGTCATGCAGTGGGAGGCTCCCAGGGGAATCTGAGCCCAGAGGTGTATGGTTAGAATGTGGAAAGTACTGTGTCTCCTTTCAGACATTCCCCAGAATGAGCAGGTCAGGATCCAAGCCCTGGACATTTGTGGCTTCCTGATCTCTGACAGAGCTGGTGAAGCTGCTGACAGTGACCAGGACTGAAGCAGACTTGGCTCTTTTGAAAAATCAGGGGGAAAGCATTTTTGGAGGCATCTGCAGGTATTCCTGCGTCTTCTCCACCTCAGCACAGTACTCTGGACTTTGTGCTCTGGTGCTTTGTTGGCCCTGTGAGGAGCTCAGCTGGTCGGGGCACGGTACTGTTGTCACCAGGGTTGGGGGTTTAACCCACTCATGAGCTGGAGTCGATGACCCTCGTGAGTCCAGCTCAGAATATTCTGTGATTCGGTGGTGGTTGTAGAGGACAACGGTGATCCTAAGCCATGTCCACCCCTCCATACCTGCAGGGGGGGTTCAGCAGCAGCTCTGACAGTTCTTGTTCACCCAAGTGAGCAGCCCAGCCCAGGGCTGGTCCTTCACTGCCGACCCCTGCCCGGTCAGCTGCAGCATTAGAGCTGGTCAAAGGTCTCTGCAAACATTTACCTTCCATTAAAGGCTGACCTCTGTGTGTGTGTTTGAGCTCCGAGCGCTCCCGTAGCCGCGGGCGCTGCGCGGGCTCGGGGCTCTCTGAGCTCCCCTCGCTGCCAGCCCCGGCCCGGCCCCGCTCCAGCCGCATTCCAGGGGGACGCTCCCTCCTGCCTCCAGCACTCCCCAGCAGCCTGAGAGCCGGGAAAGCTTGTTGGCACCTGGACATTCCTTGTGGGCACTGTCAAGTTTGCTGGTCTTCTCGCTCCAAAAATAAACAGCAAAATGTGTTTGAGATCAGAGCTTAGTAGGAAATGCGTTTAGAATGGGTTTCTTTCCATCACAAGGGCGATTTTTCAAACATTTGGAATTTTTCCCATCATATACTGTGATCAAAGCAGAAATTGTGGAGTGGCAGTTTGATTTTTCAATGGGATCAATCAGATTTGTCGTTTCAATTTAGCTTGGTGGATAGTGAGCACACTGAGATGGTGTGTTACAGAGGGCAGGGAGAGGGAGAGAAAAGGCAAATCCTTATGAGAAGTTTTGACAAAACTGCAGAGAGCTCAGAGAGAGCTTTGCCTGACTCAAGACTAAACAACAAGCTCTGACCCAGTAAGAGTGTTAAATGGTTAAGATTAGGCTTACAGCTCCATTAAAGACTATGGGATTGGATATGGCACTAAAGCATAAGCTTCACTTTTAGGTCTGAAAATACTTTCTAAAAAGAATAGTAGCTATAATAATAATAGCAATAATAGTTATTATTGTTGTGATTATTGCTGTACTTCAGTGGAAACAGGCACATGGTTGAATCTAATGCTAATCTCTTGCTGAATCAGGAACTGTAAAAACTAAGGGGAGAAACCTGATGGACAGTCAGGATTAACAATTTAACACTGAACTGATTCCAATTCCCACATTTTAATGGCAATTAAAAGAACTTCTTTTCAAAAGCTGGGGAGATGCTGCTGTAGGGACAGGGACTCACAGCTTGTGCCATCTCTACTCCCAGACTGGGCTGTCGGTACTGGGTTTCAGAGCCAGCCAATCCTCCTGCTTTTCTCCAAGCCCAAAATTCCCTGAGCAGGAGCAGCAGCCCTGGTTCCCTCTCCTCTCTCACAGTCTCAGCTTTGCCTTGTTTTTTAAATACAGTGTCTAAGGGCACATTGTCCTCTCTTGCCTTGCCAGTGGGATTTATTATATTTCCCCCTTCCTTCCCTTTCTCTCCTGTTCTCCAGTTCTCCCTCCTTTAACCACCTCTGTCCTACCTCAGGGTTTCAGAGATGCTCCTGCACACTCCTCACTGTGCTGGCAGCCCCATGTCAGTCACCTGTGATTTCATGGCTCCTGTTTTGAGCCATTTTTCATTTGTGACTTTGCCTTCAAGTGTTGACATAGTGAGCCAGAATATGCCTGAAAATAAAGCATAATGTAACTTTAGGAGAAAAGGGATTTTTTTTACCTGGCACTTAGGAATGCTCAAATTCTGGCTGCCTTGGGCAGGACCTGAGTGCTGTGCATTCAACTCTGTCTGCTGTGTAAGGCTTTTCTTATTTAGATCCTCAGACCCTCAGAGCTGGTTTGGGTCTGAATCTTTGAGCTGATTGTTTTCTGGCTTTCAAAACTTTTGGACTTGAAGCACTCACATGGGGACTGAAACACTGAATTTTGGTTTAAAGCTGCTGCAGGACTGTTCCTCACACTGCTGGGGAGAAGACAAAGCTGTGTTCCAAATTCTTTGTGCAGCTTTCTGTTACTATTGCTCTGGATGGAATGAGCTCTGCAGAGTTTGAAAGAGACTGAAGATGGGCAATGGAAACTGAGAGGAGCAGGAAGCTTTTCTCTGTTGAGGAAGGTTTTCCATGGGACCAGGACCTCCTGGATACAGGAGGCATCAGCATCTCTCCAATGTCTGCTGGGAGAGATCAGCAGACCTCAACTGCAGGAACAACCGAAGCAGCCCCAGCATTAAATCAGCCTCACAAAATAAGCAGAAAGTACCTCAGAATGTCCCCATCAAAGCCTAATTATCTGCTGACTTCTTAGACATGAGAGAATTTTCTTTGTCTATTTAATTTCATGCTTATCATCAAACTAGTCATTAAATAGCTGAGTATTAGGGGAAAAATGCAAAACTTTCTGGTCTGTCTTGTTTAATCCTTCAGCCCCTCCCTCCCCTCCTCCCCGTCCCACTTTCTCTCTGGCACAGGCAGGAAAAGGGGAGAGCAGGCAGAGTGTTGTGCTGGTCAGTGTGGCACAGACCAGGGCCGTCAGGTGGGCAGGATGTGGGGGTGCATAATCCCAGGGAGAGGCTGGGGTAGGAAGTGCCCCAGTTGCACACCAGAGCTCAGGAGGGCAGCTCTGGCTGCTGGCAATGTGGACTGGGCATCCCATGGGATGTAGGAGAAGTGCAGAGGCCACTAAGAGTGGCATGAGACCCAGATGCCTGGTCATTATGAGAAAAATGGACTGTCTTTGAGTCAAGGGAATCATTAAGAACAGAACCAAACCGACTGAACAGCAAATGGTGCTGGGCTTTGCAGTCTCACAACATATTAGTGGGGGATATTACATGAAATTGGAAAATAAAAAATCGTCACTCACTGAAAGGCTTTTGTACATAGGATGAATAAAGGATGTGGAATTGCTGCTTTGGGCTACCCTTGAAACCAGGAACATAGAAACATTTAAGCAGAGATTGGCTACTTAAACTGATGACAACCCTGTCCCACGGGGCTGAATTCCTGCGCTGGGTCTCAGCTGCTCAGCTGGGCTGTGTGGGGCTGATGGGGCAGGACACAGCCTGTCCCAAATCCCACAGCCTGTCCCAGCTCCCTCAGCCTGTCCCAGCTCCCTCAGCCAGACCCAGCATCCTCAGCCTGTCTCAAATCCCACAGCCTGTCCCAGTTCCCACATCCTGTCCCTTATCCCTCAGCCTGTCCCAGCATCCTCAGCCTGTCCCAGTATCCTCAGCCTGTCCCAGCTCCCACAGCCTGTCCCAGCTCCCACATCCTGTCCCAGCTCCCTCACCCTGCCTTGGGAAACTCTGTTCTGGCCACGGCAGGATTGTGGCTCATCCAGCCCAGGACTCAGCCAGGGAGGCAACTCCCATGTTCACCAGAATTTGTGGCAATGTCCTCTCTACTCTTCAGTGCAATGTCTTTCCTTCTGAGGGGACATCACTGCTACAACCACTGTCCAATAAGCCTATACAGCAACCTGGTCCTGTAGAAGGACCCCTGAGTGAGTGTTTGCCTTGGTGCCAACTCCTGCTCTCTGCACTTTGGTTCCTTGTGTCCAGGAGGAATCATTCCCTGGCAGCCGCCTCCAAGCTGTAAACTTTTGACCTGAGCTAATTACTGAATTCACTTTATAGAAGTAATGAGGTTCTGAGCCTCTGCAATGCCTTGGAGGCTCTAGAGAGTCCGAGCCAAAACCTGAGCTCCCTAATCAGTTCTGACTCTGGTTTTTTTATTCATTTACTGAGTGCCCTGAGGCACTGCCACTCCTTGAGCTCCCTGGGAGGAGCTGCAGTGCTGCTCTCCCCATTCTGCAACTGGGCAAAACATCCCAGTCAGGGCTGCACAAACACTCAGCACCTCAGTGAGGATTGGAGGAGGCACCAGTAGGGTCCAGTGGTCAGAGCAGCAAGGCCAAGAGAGCTGTACCCAAGCCTTTCCCCCAGTCTGCTATTGAGCATCTTCTCCTTGCGCCTCAAATCCTCCAACAAATAAACTGAGAGGACTTTGATGTCTGTGGGGCAGCACTGGGATGACTGTGGGTAGTGTAATGAGTGGAGGTGCAGCTGTGCAGGGCCTTTCATGGGCACTGGAGGCAGAAGCACAGCCAGGAACAGGCAGTGGGGGCCCTGCAGAGAGGGCCCTGTGCCCTGGGCACAGTACAGTCACATCACGCTCCCTTTGCTGAGCTCTCCCCACCCAGTAGTCAGACCTTAACCAGCAGTCCAAAACTAGACTCAGAGAAGCTGTGGTGCCTCATCCCTGGAAGTGTTCAAGGCCAAGTTGGACGGGGCTTGGAGCAACCCAGATTTTTTTCTGTTAAAAGACGTCTTTGCCCATGGCAGGGGTTGGAACGAGTTGAGCTTTAAGATCCTTTCCAACCCAGGTAATCCTGTGATTTTATGATTCTGTCTTTCCCTGGGAACATCTAGGAGCTGTCAGCAGCAGAAGAGCTGGAGACCTGTGCTGAACCCCTCAGCCCCCAAGCTCACCACTGGTGTCCAGTTGCTCACAGGACTGATCGTCCCACCTTCCCCTCTCAAAGGCTTTCCTTGCTCTTGTAGTTGCCCTGTTTCTCCTCCTGTCTTACAGCACCCACAGGGCTCACACCTTGCTGAGGGGAGAAGGTGACTGTGTCACCGTGGAGCTGCTGACTTGCTCTACCTCCAGCCCTCCACTCCAGTCAGCAACCTCCCACTCTGGGGCAGGGCGGGGGGGAAAGAGCCTCTCCCCTTCCCAAGAGGGGGATGGAGAGGGAAGGTGTGCTGGGGAAAAGGGCATGCCCCCTTCCCAAGAGGGGGATGGAGAGGGAAGGTGTGCTGGGGAAAAGGGCATGCCCCCTTCCCAAGAGGGGGATGGAGAGGGCAGGTGTGCTCTCCGTGGCCAGTGTGAGTCTTGAGTGGCTCTGCAGGCAGATATGACGTCCTGATGCCACACCAACTGTGCTTCCATGGTGGGCTCCTGCTGGGCCTCACCAGTGGGACCCCAAGGTGAGCTCCATCCCACTCTGGGCAGTGTGGGACCCCACACTGAGTGATCTGCAGCCTTGCCCTGCCTGCTCCTGCCAGAGCCCAGGCAGACAGAGCTCATTGTCCCTGGCAAACACTGCAGCCCTTCTGTGTTTATCCCTGCAGTGTGGGCAAAAGCAGAGTCAGCCAGAGCACAGGACAGGCACAGCTGCCACATCACAGCTGCCAGGATGCAGGAATGGCCCTGATGCTGCTGGAGATACCAGTGAAGGCAGTCATGGCCAGGAGGAGGGAAGGGATTTACATTGCAAATCCTCCAAGGCTGAGTGCAGGCACCCGAGGCCAGAGCAGTCATTCCAGTCATTCGTGTGGCCTTGGCACACACAGCTCTCCTTGCTGAGGCTGGTGGGGCTGGGCATTACATAAGGATGCCACCCTTCTTTCTGCTTTCCCTCTTTCTCCCTTCAGACAGAGGGTTGATGATTGAAAGTGGAGACTTTGTGAGCATCTCTGTGTTCAGCCTTACAACCGAAATAATGGCACAGAGGTTTGAGGCATCACTCACCTGACAGAGGCCAGAGGAATAAACTTCAGCATTTGTGATACAAATGATGAAATATTTTTCTTTCCAGTATAAAAATTCCCTAAAAATACATGTGATACGTCTCATTTTATCTCATAATCATGGAAATTAAGCTTGTGGCATCTGAAATGCTCAAAAAGCTGGTGTTTTACAAAGTGAAAGTGGTTTGGGGGAGCAAGAGTGGTTCTCCCAAGCAGCTTGTGACATGGACACTGGGAGAAGGGTCTTGGCAGGTGGAAAAGCACCAAAATCTCCTGACATCAGTGGGCACAAGCTGATTTTGCATCACTTGCTGTGAAGAAAGAACTTACCTGGTTTGGAGGCTGCAGGGAAGTGATGCAGAAGGTTCTGTGACTGGACAGGTAGGGATGAGCTGCAAGTGCCTGTTACCAACACAGGGTTATGATATGCTACAATTACAGAAGTACAGCACATAATTTTATATTACATATTATTTATAATTCATCAAATCATCTAGCAGGTGTTAAAACTATATCTTGGGAACCTATTCAGTGGTGGATGTGGACAACAGAGAATGAGTTCAAATTTCAGATACTTTTCCAAAAGAAGAAGAAAGAATGATAAAAACTATGCTAAAGAATTAATCTCTTCATGATGTGTGATGACTTTGCAGTCAGTGGAGCTGCCCTGGCAGTGGGCAACATGACCAGGCAGGTGAACACACCTGGCTTGGCCCAGCAAATGTTGGTCTACCAGGGACTAAAGTGATTATGGATTCCTCCCAATGTGGATAATCCACAATCACTCGGAGAGAGCAATAAATCCTGGAGCTCTTGTGCCACCCCTCATGTCCCCACTGCTTGTGTCACTGGAACAATGACAAACTTAAAGAAGCAATAAAGTAACTCCATTCCATTAAAACAGGGAAGAGTGGTGGATGCAATTTTGCAGAACTCATTTGTTGTTAAACCCTCTTGCCTTGTAGTGGGGCAAACAAAACCCAGATAAAATGATTGCTGCCAGCACAGTTGGTGCCTAGGAGAGAGCTGAGGAGTGAGGGGAGAGGTGCAAGACTGGCTGCTGGAGGTAGATTTTTGGTGATTAGACCATTCAGTCTGGTCAGAAAAAGCAGAGAAGCCTTAGGGAAAACAAACCCTTCTCTGAATTTGAAATAGAAGCAGCAAATTGACAGATGGCTCAGGATAGCAAGCAGAGCAGGACAGGGGCCAGCTAATCCCTGGAGATAAGATCTCCAACACAGCTTTGGACAGGCAGGCTCACAGCTCCTGCCCTGGCACTGTCCCTCTCCCTGCAGACAATCAGGCAGGTGGGCAAATGCCACCTCCCCAGTGGGGTGTCCTCACGTCCGAGGGGACATTGCACCTGGTCCTGTCCTGATGCTGGAGGCTGAGCCAACCTGTGCCAATGGTGCTCCTCTGCCTCTGGAGTGAGTCTTGCTCTTGTAGAATATAAAAGGTACAATCTACTTCTCCACCCCTGTTCAGGTATATTTTCCGGCCCCAAAGGAATGGGATTTATATTACTCACAGGTACCAAAATCATCTTGTGAGAAGAGGGCAAAACTAACTTCCCGAGGAGAAAGTTTGTAAAAGCACCAGGAGAGTCAGTGTGAGGGCTGAGTGTGCAGCATGTGAGTGTGCCCTGGTAAGAAGGTCCTCCCCTGAGGGATCCCTGTGCAGCCTGTGCTGTGCATTCCAGAGTGCCACTACAGTCCACAGCTTCCTGGGAAACTCCTGAGACCCCTCTGAGCAGAGCATCAATCTTCCTTGGATATTGGGAATTGGCCTGGGAAGCACCACACTGCTGTGGTTACACACTGAGCAACCCCCAGGCTGGTACTACAGACACGTAGTAGTTGCCCAGAGAAGCTGTGGCTGCCCCATCCCTGGAAGTGTCCATGGACAGATTGGACAGGGCTTGGAGCAACCTGGGCTGGTGGAAGGTGTTCCTGCCCATGGCAGGGGGTGGGACTTGGATGGGCTTCAAGGCCCCAACCAACCCAAACCATCCTCTGATTCTGTGATTCTGTGACTCTGGCACAGGAGCTGCCAGGCTGGACTGAACAGTGAATTCCATCTCTTATGTCTCCATTCAGTCCCCACAGTTTCACCTGGTTTCCCTTTTAACACCAGAGACTTGGAAAGGTTTTGTTCAGATTACTGGAGAAGGTTTTAGGAAAATTCCTGTATGACATTCTTCAGAGGACTCTCCCCCTCTCCCCTGCAGACAATCCCATTTTCCCTCTTGGGGGACTCGGGCTGGATTGACAGGAGAAGACATCCATCCTGTGGGTGCATGCAGCTCCTGGGGCCTCTTTGTGTCAGGCTGGTTTAACAACAAACATTTCACAGCCCCTGGAGCATCCTGGCCAGCCTGGGAGACGCTGGGAGAGCTGCTCGGCACGGCCAGCTCCTCATGCCTGGATTATCCTGCTGATGAAATGGGGATGAAAATGATTTTCACATTTTTGTTTCATTTCAAGATCCCCCATATTGACAAAATATGAGCATGAGGCAGATTGACATCCAGACTTGACTTGGGAAGCAATCCAGCATTAACCTATTAGGCTAATGAACTACAGTTATCCGGGTTGGTTTGCCAAAATTAGACCCAGGAAATGGCTGATTATTCAGTGGGAAAGAGCACAAAAGATCTGCACCTAAAATTTCCCGAAACAGACAATGATGTTGTCTAATTCTGATGGAATTCTTAACCTGACACATTTCAGAGAGACCGACTGTCAGGGAACTGACCCCTGGAAAAATCAGGATAATAACACACAGTTTTGCTCCAAGATTTTAATATTTCCCTGTGTAAGTGTTACACTGTGCACCCAGTGCATGGTGACAGCAGGGCCCAGACAGAACCTGGCCTGACACAGTTACGTATCAACCAGGACTGCCCAGGAAAGAAATACAAAAGATTTTCAAAGCTACAGCCTTTAAGGCCTGAAGTCAGCAATTTCTGTGGGATTTGGGATTGAGGGGTGATGCCACTTCAGCACCTAACAAGTTCCTGATGCTGGGCAAAAGGAAGGAGTATTGGCAGGATTATTGAAATTCATCTGTTCACTGTCTGGGCAAGGCAATGTCATTTCTTGCCCCTTCTGCCTCCTTGGCTCTGTTGGAGGAGGCTCTTTGCTCCTGTTTCCTGAATTGATAAGGTCAAACACGCATGATCAGCAGGAAAAAGGCATGAGGAACTCAGTCCTACATGGAGAATTGAGTCATGTTTAATCTATATTGTGATAATACAATATTTATAGTGCACTGGGGGCATGGGGGTACCAACACAACCAGGCCTGCACCAAAAATCCAGCTCGGTCAGTACTGCACCTCCAGCAGCCCTCTGTGGCTGGCACCAGGGAAGGATAAAAGTGAGGCAAATATTCTCCAAACTCCAACCATTTGTGTCTCAGAGAACCCTCAGGCTGGGGAATGATGAAGTCCTTCTCATTGCTGAGTATATTTTTCCCTTCTATTTCTACTCCTATTTCTATTTCTAGTCTTTTTCCTATTTCTGTCATATTTCCCTGGCATCACTGCAGAAGGGAGGGAGAGAGTGAAATGGTGGAGATGTTCCTTGACCTCTCTTTTCCTTTGCCTGACCTTTCCCATCCTTGCCATACCCCTTAACCTGGCATATTTATGAAGAAGGGAATGATGGTCTGAGCATTTGTGACTCTCCTGGCCACAGATCACTCTCAAAATTGACCATGAAAGTTGCGCAGAAATGTTTTTCACTTGGGAAGATGAGCAGGAAGGTGCAATGTGCCTTTAAAAGCTCCTTGCCCAGGGAGCCCTGTGTCCAGCACATCACCCAACAGCCCGAGAAATTTGATAGATGGGTCTCCGACATTCTTGTCATGTCTCCCCTTCTCCCTTTCCCCACTTCTCCAGCCTGGAAGTGCTGGAGGCGCGCTGGGAGGTCTGGCTTGTGTCCGGGAGCCTGTCAGAGCTGCGACAGCAGCCCATGGCCTGCAGCTGGACTCAGAGCAGCTCCATCAAGGCTTCATCTTCAGCTCGCCCGGGCTGTGCCCTGGGGTGCAGCTCGCCTTTGTTGGGAAAGCCGCGGTTATGAGGACCAGGAAAACATGCAAAGAGTGCCTGAAAAACAGAGGGAGGGGGCAGAGAGACAGAGAGAGGGGAATGGAGTTTCTGTGCCTGTTGGGATCATGCTTAGGGAAACACAGAGGCACATTGTTGGGGTCTGGTATTAAGCAGAGCACCAGTTTTTTCAGAGAGAGACACAGGTCCCATACCTGAGAGAGGGGCACAGGATGGTGCAGGCAGAGCAAAGGAGAGCCTGGAGGATGCAGCTTTCCCTTCGGAACTGCCAGGCTTTGAAGGCTGAGGGGAGCAATGGGGAACACAGCAACGGGGTTTGAATGCCCAGGTTCTGTGACTGCACTTGGAGTGGGAATGCACAAGGGATCTGGAGATCGTGTGATAACCTCCGAGTTTTCTCCCAGGTTTCTGGGAGAGCTGTAAATATGAAATCCTTTTCCTCCAGTAGATGCTGCACAGGAATGACCTGGGGACACGTTAGACAGTGATAAGTGACTCTCTCCATCCCCTTTTATCCTGTTTACAATACAGAGGCTTTCCTTGAACAAAACCTTTTTTTCCTCTCCATGCTCCTGGCTGTTGTGTCTAAATGAGCCAATTTGCTGAAGGACTCCTCCTGGAAGGACTTGAAGTCTAACAAGAACCGACGCTTGGTCTCAGAGTGTTGTTTCTGGCAAAAATCAATTTCTTCACAAAAGAACAGAAATCTGTTCTTGTATTTCAGTTCTTGCCATCTCATCAGGACTCCTGTGACAGCTCTCACAGTCCTGGCCAGGAGGGAAATCCCACTATGTGTTTTCATTCAACCTATTTCCAGAAAGTGTTTGAAAATGGGGTATAATGGCTCAGGGAAGGGGGAGCAAAGGACAGGAATGTGTTTGTTACTGCTGCAGTTGATGGTTTTGTTGATACGCTGTTTACTCTTGGACTGATGTGATTTCTGGGGCTTGTTTGACAGCCAGGGGATAATCTTTTGCCAGAGGCCTGGCTGGCTGAGTGGCAGGGCAAGGCAGACAGAGTTTGATGCATTATCTGAGATGCAAGAGGTACCACAGGGGCAGTCTCTCATTAATTAAGGATGTGTAGTTATTTCACTCATTTATATCTGTGTGATGCTCAGGGACTGCTCTCCTGTGACTGGGCTGCATTCTTCAGGTGCTTACCCTGAACTGCAAATGAGCGACAACAGAAAAAACATCACTTTGGTGACTGTTCCAGCCTCAAGGTTCCCTGGTTTTGCCCAGTCCCACACCAGGAGATGTCTCAAAATAATTTCTCACCTTTCCTCCAGTGTTTGTCATCCTTTAGTATCTTCAGTTTTTGCTGCAGTTATTTAGGCTTTGAGTAATTGTAGTGCAGGACAGGGCTGAGGTTGCTGAAGAGAATTTGGGGTTTAAACCACTGTATTTAATTGTATTAGAGCATTTTCTCTGGATGAACCCAGTTTAAGACATTATTCTTGGTGACAAAGCAGGTTTCTCTCTACACCATAGGTGGGACAAGCAGCACAAACCCAGAAAAGGGCAGAATCAGCCTAAGAAAGCCTGAGAAACAAGGATAAAATGACACCATTTGATAAAGGGAAGAAATAGTGAAGAAGGAGAGAGCTGAGAGCTCATCTGGACTGCGAGGGCAGAGGCTGCTCCTGATAACTTTGAAATGCCTGACCTTGCCATATGTATTGAATGCTTTACAGAATAGAGGTCTTTCCCAATTATTCCCAATCTTCCATTAAGCTACACTGACAAGAAGGAGTCATTGTACTAATTGTAGCTTTTTAATCAATCAGTGTTTGATTTTAATCAGTGTTTTTAATCAGTCATAGTCCTAACTGGAGCTTTTCATTGGACAAAACAGTTTCCAGTGTCCTGCTGCCCAAACTGACTGGCCTATATCTATCCTTTTTCATTTATTTTTTATTTTATAATTCATGTTCTCCTTGATTTTTCCATGCAGTTAAAAGGTGTCAGGAGTTCTGTGGCTCAGCACACTCTGACCTTAAAGCATGTGGGGTTTTGCAGCACAGCACATACAAGAAAGGTTTGTGGCTTCAGCTGGGATGGATCATCTGGTCCAAACAAGAAGAAACCCTGTACAGATGAGTGAACTGAAAGGGTTTGACATGATCCCAGAGCAAGACTTTGCCTCCCAGATCTGTGAGAAACAACAGGAGCCTGTGCATCACTCTGGGGCAGTGCACATGTATCCTCAAGAGCCCAGCCACAAATATCATAGAACTTAAACAAGAGAA
>JAWWEV010000082.1:2998461-3026444 GCA_035583235.1 Hafferia zeledoni | reverse complement strand
GGTTCCCGCGCGCGGCTCTCCGGTCCTGCAGCGCCCCCTGGCGGCCGCAGCACAGCGCCGGGCGGAGGCGGAACAGGAAGCGGAAGCGGAAGAGGCGGGGCCGGAAGCGGCCGGAGGCGACGTGTGCGAGGAGCGGAGCGGGCCCGGCGCGGGATGGAGGGGCTGTACCAGCAAACCAACAAGTGCGTGAGGGGAAACAAAGGGTGTGAGGGGTCTGAGGGGCTGTGCCGGCAAACCAGTAAGTGCGTGAGGGGCCTGGGGAGGGTGTGCGGAGGGTGTGGTAAGGCCATGGGGGGTGTGTGAGGGGTCTGGGGGTGTGTAAGAGGCTGTGCTGGCAAACCAACAAGTGTGTGGAGGAGCCTGGGAGGTGTGAGGGGTCTGGGGTGTGTGTGAGGGGTCGGGGTTTGTGTGAGAGGTCCGGGAGTACCGGAGGGGCCCGGGGGTCGGGAGGTGTGTGAGGGGCTGTGCCAGCACAGGACGTACCTGAGCGGGGACAAGGGCCACGTCAGCCCCGAAGGGCTCGGCCCGGGCCGAGAGTGACCTGTTAATCAGTTATTAATTACTAATTGATGTGTGTTCATTTAGGGGGTTCTCGTTTATGTTGGTGTTTTTGAGCAGTAGGGTTTGAGGATTTGGCTGCTGTGGATAAAACCACCTCTGGAAGCTCCTTGAGGACAAATCCCGCAGTTCCACAGATAATGCTGGTCTGGGGAGGGAGGGGGGAGTGGTGTGAAAATTGCAAAACGAGGCAAAAAAAAATGGTGCAGCTCTGCTATTACTCCATATGGAATAATGTGGAAGAGGCCAAAGGATACAGTTAATGCAGCATTCCAAATTTTTGTGATAATGTGCTGCTTTGTGGAGCTCTTGCAAGGGAGTTGGGGTGGTGAGAGACTTTCATGGAGTTGAACCGTGTATTGAATCATCATTTCTGTGTGGTTGAACAGCGATACAGAGTGACCCTGTAGGGAAAAGCAGGACATTCTGTGGAGATCTGGAACTGCAGATCCAGAACAGCAGCTGTTATGGATGAGAGGAACAAGCTTGTTGGGTTCCTTTTTCTGTGTTGGCTTGTTCTGGGATCATGGGATGGTTTGGGTTGGAAGGACCTTAAAGCTCATCCAGTTGCACCCTCCTGCAGGGACACCTTCCCCCAGCCCAGGGTGCTCCAAGCCCTGTCCAGTCTGGCCCTGGACACTCCCAGGGACGGGGCAGCCACAGCTTCTCTGGGATCTGAGCAGTCACTGAGTTGTGTTTCTGTTGCAGTTTGTTGTCAGCCTGGGGATACCCTGAATTTGTAACTCTCTTTTCACCCTCTCGGTGAATTTTCTGGATCCTACACCGGGATCTCCAAACAGGCAGTTTAAGGGCAAGGCTGGGATACCCTGGAGAAGCTGATTCAAAACAGAACTGTGGAACAAGTGTGGAACGAGATCCTGGGTATTGAATTGGTTCTGTCAGTAATCCAAGTACTGCCATACGAAGGTCTGGCTTCAGAAACAATTGTGCTGGGATTGTCAGACAGTACCTGCCCCAGAGGAAGAATCACCAGTGTGACCAAAACTCTGGTCTCTTAAAATTTGTTTTTAGACAAGGTCATGATATTTTTGTAAATACCAAATTTAATCAAAGCCATCAGTGAAGTGCCCTTATTGAAGTGGAGTTTGGCTGCTGTGAGACTGGTCACACCAAGTGTGTCCCCAGGTCCTTCTGTCCCAGGCAGCTCAGCCCAGCTGCAGCTCTCTGGGAAACACAGGCAGAAATGGGCAAATATAGGGAACTCTTGGGTGTATTGTTGTCCCAGTCTCCCCGAAATGTGAGGCTTGGTGGCTTGAAACAGAGGAATTTAACAGCCATCAGTGCTTTATTTTCAGTTTTGTTTCCCTTGGCCACTGCTTGTCCAGCAACAGTAGTTCCTTATAATTTTAAACTTTTAATTTCACTTGATTCTAATTCATATGTTATGAGACACTGAAAACCATTCCCCATTCCCCCTCTGTGCCTTCTGCTCTCGGTATCTCCCCACCGTCCCCTGCAGGCCGTGCTGAGCAGCTGTTACTTGCAGAAAAGCTGTTCGGTGCTTCTCTCCATGTCTGTTTT
The DNA here is from genome assembly GCA_035583235.1 of Hafferia zeledoni. NCBI lineage: Eukaryota > Metazoa > Chordata > Aves > Passeriformes > Thamnophilidae > Hafferia > Hafferia zeledoni. Next base: position 3,024,344 of record JAWWEV010000082.1, on the reverse strand, counting down.
TAAACAAAGTGACTTTGCAGGTGCTTGTGAATTGAGAGACAGCTCGGGGCTGTTGGTGGTCATTGATGGGCTGTCTGCACTGCCCACTGTGTTGCTGATTCCTGTTCTGTTCTTAAAAGTGCTTTTCAGTGAGAGGTACTGAAGGATGATTTGTAGCTGTTCCTGACTCTGTTCCTTTGCCCTTTGTCTCTTGGCAGGCAGGTCCATGAGGTTCAGTCTCACATGGGGCGCCTGGAGACCTCAGACAAGGAGTCCGTGCACTGTGAGTGAGGGGCTGGTGAGGGACTCAGCTGATGGAGCTTGTGTGCCTTGTCATTGTATTTCCAATCATTACTGGGACAGCCTGGGCTCTTGAGTCGTCGTGATCAGCTGCTGAGACACATCACCAGTTTGAAATGCATCACAATTATTTTGCTGTTTAACTTCCACAGGGTGATGGTTTGTATGAAGGACAGGGCAGGAAAAGACAGAACAAGAATTTACCTGAGATCATCAGGACATCATAGGAGCACCCACAGTAGGGCTTGCTGTGGATGCTTCTGTAATGCCCTGATATGGGAGTTCCACATTTTGGTGCTGTGGTTTTGGAACTCATTGTCTGTGGAGGCCCTTCAGCATCACCTGGTTCAAAGCCCCCCATCAGTGCCCTCGTGGAGGTAAAATTGATGAGCACCTTGATGTGGGCAGAGCAGCAACTTCAGAGAATGACTGAGCTGGTTTGTTAGAGCCCCAAAAGCTGATGTGATGAGAGGTGTTCCTGTGCCTGCCCTGCTGTGGTGTTGTTCCCTGGCAGCTTCCCCTGAAGATACTCCGTGCAGCTGCTGGGGAAGGGGAAGGGGCTGGGATTTGGTGGGCAGGAGCTCAGGCAGGCTGATCCTGGCAGTCCCTGCTGCATCAGAGTCAGAAGCTGCAATTCCACCTGCCTGAGGGAAACGGGTAGAGCCATCAGGTCTGAAATTGCCCCAGTGCATTTGGACTATAACCCTGTGCTCATAAGTGACTGTAATAATAAAATGCTCTGATATGTGTGACTTTTTACCCCCGTGCAGAATTGGCCCATGTATTTTGGACCTGTTTGTGAAGCCTTAATTCCTGCATGAGTCACTAATAATGAGCTTCCTCAGGAACTTCTGAGGTGAAAGGGCACTCATTGACTGGGTGCATTTATGACATGCCCACTGACTTCTATTACTCTAAATATTCTTCTGAAATACGACTTTGCACTGCAAAGGGCTGTAATTACTTTCCTAACAAAATATAACAATGTAACAATCCTAGTTCTGCTTTTTGTGGTGGTTGTGCTACTCCTCCTTTACTACCAGAACCCCCAGATTGCTGTTCCCTGGGTGTGATTTTGAAAATCTTGAAAATTAATATAATTTTTCATCTTGCTTCTGCTCTTTGAGACCATACATCTTACATGGCCAATAAATGAACATACTGATTATTTATACAGATACAAAGATACACATAGTGCTCTAGATATTAGTGTGTATTTCAGAATTTGTGGGATAAAGGATTATCTGTGGCTGAAGAGCAGTAACAGGGGCCAAGAGATCAAACTTGCAGTTTGCCTTTTCCAACTCTGAGCAAATAGGCCCTCCTTGCTCAAAAAATCATGTAATAGTGTTGTTTGGTCTAAGAAAAGCTGCTGTATCTGTCTGTTCTCTCCTGGGTGCTCTTCTGTTGGGTTTAGCTGTGGTGAATGATGGAGAGATGAATTAGGACAGTTGCATTTCTGCCTGTAGGTGTGAGTGTTGCTCTTCAGTTGTGTGAGATCCAGGGGCAAAGAAAAGGGTTGTGTGTCCTCTTTGCTTTTCTGGGTTCTGCTGAATGTGATTTTCTGGGACGTGCTGACATTTCATGGAGTAATTACCAGGTGGCTCACGATGCTCCTCTGTATTCCTCTTTAGTCTAAATGTACAATGAGGGCAAACAGGGTCAGTAGGGCTCGCTGAGGGTTTGCACTGGGTCTGGTCAGGGTGAGGGGAGGGCTCAGGAGTGTCCTCAGTGCTGTCCCTGCAGCCCCAGCTGCACACACGGCGCTGTCAGGTGTGCCAGGGCTCCTGTCCTCGCCTCTGGGCACTGCTCTGGGCTGTGAAACGCTGGATTGAGGCATGGATAGGGAATGGGGTGTCAGATGGGGCTGTGCCTTGTACCCAGGGGTGCTGTGCAGTGGCTGCAGGACTTGCACCCACCTGGCTCTTTCCCAGTTGTGCCCTTTCCCCACCTCACTGAAGTCCAAGTACACGAGTTTGCTGTGCAGTTTTGTGGCCCCTCTGCACAAATTACCAGGAGCAATGGTGATGCAGGTGATGACAGAGGTGTTATTTGTGACCTTGTTTTCCTGTTGCAAGGGCCTCAGCCCTGCTCTGGCGTGTCCCTCTGAGCTGTTTGTCTGCCAGTTCTGCCCACTGCGAGTCCTGCCCTGCTCTGTCAGTCAGCCCCGCACTAGGGATGTTTTAACAGCTTCCAGAGGTTTAAATCCCCATCCTTGTGAGGTTCATCCTGGCTTGTGAGAGCCAATCCTGCTGAGGGAACAGGAAGGGGCTGCAGGGGGAATGTGGGAGCCTGAAATCCTAATTCATGGAACTGATAGGAAAAGAGGCTCTGGTGTTGAGGAGGATCTGAACAGCACGGGCCATAGCATGCTGCTAGAGGCCTGTTTGCACAGCCCCGCCTGTGCAGGTTGCAGTGAGCCCGCAGAGGCCTTGAGTCTGTGTCTGAAATAAACAAAACTTGTGGCAAAGAATGCCAGCAGACAGATAGCAAGATACAGGTGGCTGTGCAAAGCAGGCAGAGACAGCAGCACGGGGGCACATGGACAGTAACTCTTAGCCAATAGTACACTTGTGTTATTCACGTGCTTTTAGAAGTATGAGATATAAGAAAGTATGTAATAAACAATAAAGCGAGCATTGATCATTCATTACCTCTGTGAGGAGAATCTCTGACTCCACGCTGTACCCTTGTGGCTCCCCACTTTACTCTGGTGTCTGGAGAAAGCAGGATCTTTCCTAACTCCCTTCTCAGAGGAGCAGGGAAAGGTGAGAGCGTTAAATTACTGAGCTAAAGAAGTGGCATTTCCTGATATTTATAGTTCTCACTTGCCTGATTTTCATCCAGTAAGCATTTGCATCTCTCAGGTTTTACATACAGCTTTGAATGCTTTTGAGCTTTCACCTTCATCAGATTGCAGTTCTTTAATTCAAATCAAATGATGTTTTCATTTCCTTGCAGTAGTAGAAAATGAGATCCAGGCAAGAATAGACAATATATTCAGCAACTTGGAACGCCTGGAAATCCTGTCCAGCAAAGAGCCTCCCAACAAGCGGCAGAACGCCAAGCTGTGAGTTCACCTGCTTTGCTCTGATTGAGCAGGGCAGTCTCTGTAATTATTTTAATTAAATTTATTGAAGCCCTTTGCTTTTTGATTTGTCTGAAACCTTTGTACTCTGCATAACTCACCTCTGTGCTCTGCAGTGGCAAAATTGAAGCACAGAGGCAAAATCACTTTTCTGCATTTAACCACAGAATCATTAAGATTGCAAAAAACCTCAGAGATCATCAGGTCCAGGCTGGTGATGGAGCTGGAGTCATGGCTCTGTTCTCAGATGACCAGAACATGAACTTGGATGCTTAAATAAAATTCCACTCTATATGATAATTGGTTTAATGCATTTGTGGAGGTAGGGAGTAAATTTCCTTCAGTTGATGTTGTTGTCTGTGGCTGTTGGTGACTGAAATAGGGAGAATCCTAAAGTGAGCACTGGTTTGAGCAGGAGGTTGGACCACAGACATCAGAACTTGCTGTTCTTAATTAATTCTGTGACTCAGTTATTAATGTGTAGTCCCAAAATGCCCTTGTAGATGGTAGGTGTGGATTTCATGTCACCTGTGGTATAGAGGTCAGTATGTGAAGTAGTCCTGGATTTCTTTTTAGGATCCCAGACTCATTTGGGTTGGAAGGGACCTTAAAGATCATCTTGTTCTGACTCTTTGCCATGGGCAGGGAAACCTTCCACTAGACCAGGGTAGTCTGATAATCAGGATAATCTGTTTTCTGGTGTTTATCTGTTAATCGAACGTTAAACATTATCAAACATTTAATCAGAGCCATGGAAGTTCTGGCCATTATTTGTTTCAGCCCAGTGGAGTAGTCTGAGATCTCTCCTGTGTTGCCCACTGACTTTCAAGCTCCTTTTACTAAATACTCAAACTTAAGAACATGGTGCTAATTAATGAAACTTGAAAGCTTTATCTTTTATTCGAAGGGGGGTGATAAAACAGAACCTGTACAAATCCTACCATCTTCCCAAATCTGTGTTAAATGAGGAATAGATGGATACAACTCCTGAAGAGACTGGTCATGGAATAGGATAACTGAGACTTGCCAGCTGGCTCTCCCATGTATTTATTGCTCAAAACAAACTGTTAAATATCAGAAATACTTTGAGACAGCTCAGAAATTCTGCTTCACATTCAGTCATTAACCTGGAGGCTAAATAATTGTTTAAAATAAGTAATAACCTGTTAAATAATGAACTGTTTAGTAGAAAAATGAAGCAGGGAAGATGTAAGTGTGGAATTTTGGCCTGATATTGAATGTCTTGCATCTTCTAGAGAATCAGAACCCATCATTCCTTGTTAATTGATAATGCTCGATTGTTGATATAAAATGCACCAGAAGAGAGCAGTGTTTTCACCCTGTTGTTGGTCCTTTCCAGGAGGGTTGACCAGCTGAAATACGACGTGCAGCACCTGCAGACAGCCCTGAGGAACTTCCAGCACCGGCGGTTCCTGCGGGAGCAGCAGGAGCGGCAGCGCGAGGAGCTGCTGGCCAGGACCTTCACAGCCAATGTGAGTGTGCTGAGCTTCCTCCCTGTGCTCCAGGAGTGCCCTCTGGGACAGCAGCTGCAGGCAGGGCTGGGGGTGCTGCTGGGAGGGTCAGTGAGGAAAGGTAGAAAAGAGTAACAATAGGTGTGGAGAGAGTGCAGCCCTCAGAAGGAGAGGTGGAGCTCGTAAGAGGCAGTAGGAAAAGGCTCCAGAAGCTGCTCCTCCTCTGTTATCCAGTGCAGTTCCCTCAGACTTTCTAGAGCAGTTGCAGAAGGGTGAGTGAGGTAGCTACCAAAGTGTACATTTTACTTGGATTTGTGTCAGATCCTGAGATCAGTAGAAAGCCTGACTTTATACACCTCACTGGCAGCTTCTACTTACCCAAATACAAATCACACAGCTGGGGCAAAGCCCTTCCTTTTTGCCTAGAAATGAGTCAGAAGTTTATAGTAACATGAATATGTTCTACCTGTTCTTTTTAATCTTAGTTCTTCCACTGGGAAGTCCCCCAGTACAAATTCCTAGAGGAATTTTGCTGTAGGTAATGTAGGTTTACTTTCAGATTTCATTTTTCTGCAACTGAAAAGTCAGTCGTGATTTTATTTGTGGTCTTTGTTTTGTTTGGGGTTTTTTAATCATTATTATTTTAAAAATGTTTTTCTTCCCTTTTCCCCTCCTTTTCTGTGAAAGGCACCTCCCATAACATCATTATGTGTGTTGTCAGCCATTGTTAAGACAAGGAAGAATGAATGTGTGGGATCATATTTGCCTGAGATTTGGGCAGTTCCATGCACTTCTCAGAGCCTCCCAGAAAGATAGTCTGCTGTTTTACTGGCTATTTCAAAATTATAAACAAGACTTGAACACTGAAATCTGAAACCTGATTTATTTTTAAACACTTTGGTGTTCCTCTGTAAACAGGGACAAGTTTTCCTACAGGAAAATTTGTTTTTCAGAAATAAAATGTGTGTAAGTGGAACAGTTTTAGAGCAATAGCAGGCTTACAGAAAAATACAGAGCAAATTGGGTTTTTTCTCCTTCAGATATTGAAAGGTGTTTCAGATGAAAGAAACTACACAATTATTTTGTATTTCTTTTTAGCCTGCTACAAAAATGTGACTAGAATGATGCTTTAGAAGGAAAATGATGATTTATTTGTCAGCTGCTGTCTTACTTTGGTTACTCAGTTCCTATTCACAAACTCCCCTATTCTGTTAAATGGAGATGTCAGCTGAGTGTTTGAGCATCCTGAGTAAAGCACTGTGACATCCAGAACAGTTTTTGGAAGATGTTCTGAACGTTTGGCTTAATGCAGAGTTTAAAATGGTCTTATCTTTAAAGCCTCCCCCTGTACCATTCTGAAGAAAACCACGAACAGCAAATCAAAGCTCTGGTGCCATCCCATCTCCTTGAAAAGGGAGTCACAAATCTACTCCCATATTTTTACTGCTGCCTTTTAGTGTATTAAAAAAGCCCCCTTGTACAGGAAATGAAATTCCTGCTGATTTGAAGGTGATTGAATATGTGGAATAAGAGCCAGTCCTGTGCCAATCCAAGTGCTCTGCCCTCAGGCTCCTGGGCCCAGAGTGGGCTCAGCCTCAGGGGCTCAGGGGTATGTTCTGTCACAGCCTCTTCACACAGGACCTCCTGGCTCCACAGCTCTCCCCTTGGCCCTCCCTCCTCTCAGTCAGCAGAGCCCCTGCCCGGGCACTGCAGCACCTGACACTGGATCCCACAGAGCATTTTCATATCAACTTTTGAGTTTTTAGCCAAAGACTTGGCTCAGAGCACCTTCACTGACAGAACCGGTGTGTAACCTGCATCTCACAGGCACATGCAGCATGTTCAGCAGCTCCAGAAAGGAATTCTGCCTGTGTGTGGTTCTTGTTCTGGGTACCTGGGAGCAGGTGATCAGTTCCCACACTGAGCAGTATCACCGTTCCTGCTCTAAAGCAGTGTGGGAGCAACGTGCCATGCCCTTGCTCCCAGGGTGGAGTGGTGTCCAGAGAAGATTGATCTGGAGGCCTTTGAAGACACAAGTGATCACATCCTCTGCCCTCTTGTGCAGTCCAGATTAGAGTTTTATTACATTATTTCCATTTCAAGATTCCTAGTTCCTAGTTGAAAAAATGCATCTTTTCTGGAAAAAACATGAAAAATGTTAATTTTTAATTATTTTTTTCTATAAGGCCCTGGGTGCTGAGTGAGGAAGATCTCAGGGAACCAGGCCCTTGTCTGTGTGTCCTCACTGCCAGAAATTTGCACCATGTTGTAAATGTTTAGAATGTCATCTCCAAACACTGTGTTTTTCAGACTTTTTGTCACTCAGAAATATGGTGTGAAACCTTCCACAAGTCTTTCACTTGCAATGATCCAATGACTCCTTGTTAAACACCTTCTGTAGCTCTGACATTCTCTCTTGCAATACCCTCTCCTGCATAAATCACAAACTGAGATTATAAAAATTCTCTGCTCTTAACCTCTTTGTCTTTGATATCTGATTGCAGTGGAACAGCTGATCAGCTTTGCCTTTTGGCTTCCTCCCTGTCTTCTCTAAATTTTTTTCACTCAATGTTGCACTTATTATCCATTGGAAAAGCTGTTTTGCAGCCCGTCCTGCACCCGTCCTGCTGGGTGTTGTGCAGGGGGTGTGTGCATGCTGTGTGTGAGCAGGTAACCGAGTCCCTGCCTCTCCCCACAGGACTCTGACACCACCATCCCGATCGACGAAACCTTACAGTATAACGAGTCCCTGCAGAGTGCCCACCGAGGCATGGATGAGCTTATTGGCAGTGGCACCAGCATCCTGCAGGGCCTGAGGGACCAGAGAGTCACACTAAAGGTGGGGCATTGTTTTTCACCAGCAAGACCCCACGTTTTTCTGTGTTTATGATGACCAGGCTTTGGAAAGTCAGTACATACGTTGTTTCAGTGCTTCAAGCTGAGGATGCTGGAAAGGCCCAAATTTTTACAAATCTTTCCATTTTATTACCTTGTGAGTAATATCTTGAAAGTCTTTCTGGGGCTGCATTGCCTTCCCCTGCAGGGCAGTGTCTGGAGCTGAATGTTATGTTTTATTCCTTTATGTTTGTTTTCCTTTGGTTGATTGCTGGTGTTTGGTTCAGTTCAGAAGGGGCAGTCACTGCCTGACAGGTGTTGGTCAGATGAACATCACTCAGCAGCCACAAAGCTGGTGTCAATCACTGGTATGTGAGATTAGTAATAAAGATAATGCACCTCAGTAATGAAGATAATGTGCCTCAGTAATAAAAGCAAAGCACCTCAACATCCCCTCTTCCCCAAACACTGCTGATTTAAGAGCAAATATTTGTCTTTTATCTTAAAGACTGTTCAAAGCGATGCTGAATTTTGAGGAAACAGCACAAAGTACAAAAATCTTTTTAATGTGTGTGAAGAGAAACTCGATTTCTGAAAAATGTGGGGAAATCCTTTTGTGTTTTATATTCATCTGCTGATGTGGATAACTGCTGTTGTCTGTTTTGGGATGCATCTGCCAGAAAGTTCAGGCATTTTTAGTGACAGTAATTGCTGTTTTGGTCAGGACTCGAATGTCCATGGTGTGCCAGGCGGTGGCAGCTTGGCCTGCCCTGCAGCTCCCACAGAGGAGCCACATACACCTGTGGGTGGCATGGGCACTTTGCTGCCCTGATCCCAGAGTTCCAGGTTCCCTGGTGTTCCCAAAGCCCTGGCCAGGACCAGCACAAGGTGTAAGACAGAGCAGTAGCTCCTTTCCTACTCCATAGGCTGGTGAGCAGTGTCTGCACCCACAGATGTTACGTGGAGGCAATAAAGCAGAGTTTGAAGGCAAGTTCTTTCTGAGATGAGGTTTAACTTCTTTATTCAGGTTACTTGTTCACTGATCTTGTGAATATAGATTTTTTTAAAATACAAAGTCAATGACTAGAAAAACTTGGAAGAAAACTTAGTGGGGTGGTTCATTCATTGCAGAGAAATAGTGTCCCTGGGTAGTCTGGGCACAGGACTGTGGGTGGAAGGAGGGGTTCTGCTGCCAGCTCATGAGGAGGGAGGCTGCAGGGTGCTGGGAGAAGATTTGGGGTTGTAAATGCTTTCTGCAAAGAGTACCTTTCTTGAAGTCCCTGCATCCCCAGAGGATTACAGACACTGGCTGAGCACTGGGTAACTTTGGGGGCTGAGCCCATTGGCTTGGGCCATCCAATCATCAGTGTCCCTGTGCCACACACAGGGAACTGCAATGGATTCTCCAGGCTGAGGTGGCACTGGTTTAGGGTCATCCCTGATGAGTGCTGGCTGAAGCAGTTGGATCCCAGGGAAGGAGGTGCCTTCCATCGCAGGGCAGAGCTCACCCACAGCAGGGCAGTGCCACAGGGGAGCCTCGGCAGGACCTGCTGCCCCAAAGAGAGGAGAGGAGGTGCTGGTTCTTCTTGTGGTACCAGTCCTGGCTGGCTGCTCCTGCTAGTTGAGGGCAGGGATGGGCCTGGTTCTGGTGGGATCACTCCAGGGCTCCTGCAGCCCTGACTGTGCCCCAGGCTGTGCCCAGGCTGTGCCCTGGGCTGTGTCCCCGACTGTGTCCTGGGCTGTGCCCCAACTGTGTCCCCGACTGTGCCCTGGGCTGTGCCCCGACTGTGTCCCAGACTGTGCCCCCGACTGTGTCCCGGGCTGTGCCCTGACTGTGCACCAGGCTGTGGCTGGGCTGTGCCCTGGGCTGTGCCCCGAGCTGTGCCCCAGCTGTGCCCCCGGCTGTGCCCCAGCTTCCTATGCCAGCTGGGGGTGAGTTGGGGCCACTGTTCAGCAGGGATGTCTCTGAGGATGGCCTGTGCTTTGGGGCTATACAAGTTCTTGTGTTTTCAGGGAGATATATTTCTTCTTCCTCACAGATGAGGAAACATCTCTTCATGTTTCTCCTTACACAGTTTTTCTTGCAGTGACAAAGACTTTCTTGCCGTTTAACATCTGGCAGAAGCAGCTGATGTAGAGACAGCTACAGAAAGAAATGGGTTAATGTGGAATCACAGAATCCTAGAATTCCCTGAATTGAAAGGACCCCAAAGAACCATCCAGTCCAAACCTTGGCCCTGCACAGACACCCCAACAATCCCACCCTATCCCTCAGAGTGTTGTCCAAATGCTCCTGGAACTCTGGCAGCCTTGGGGCTGTGCCCACTGCCCTGGGGAGCCTGGTCAGTGCCCACCACCCTCTGGTGGAAGGACCTTTTCCTGAGATCCAACCTGACCCTGCCCTGGCACAGCTCCAGCCCTTCCTTGGGTCCTGGCACTGTCACACAGTTCACATAGATCAGACCTGCCCCTCCAGTGCCCCTCAGCAGCAGCTGCTGACCCCACTGAGGTCTCCCCTCAGTCTCCTTGTATCTACCTGAACAGGCCAAGTGACCTTGGCTACTCCTTGTGTGGCCCCCCCAGACCCTTCAGCATCCTCGTGCCCCTCCTTTGCACACTCTGCCTTTGTTCTCTGTAACTTTGTGGGTATCTGGGATGGACCAAGTATTCCTGGATGGTCACTTTAACTGTTCTGGAATTACACAGTTCCACTCTTCCATGATTGCAACAATTGAAGAGTTTTTACTTTTTATTGCTTGCTTTTATTTTAAAGCTTCATCTTTGGTTTCCCTTCTCCCAGCAAGGTTTGTTTTTATCTGAGGCAGCGTGAAAAGACTCTGCAGAGACAGGGAACTGCTGAACCTGAGAGCAGCATGGAGGGGATTGATGTGAGGTGTGGGAAATGAAGGGGGGGAAATGTGATGTATTACTGGAGAGACACAACCTGAACTCAGCAAAGGGCCTGAGTACCTGCACAGCCTTGAAAAGAAGACACTCATTTGGCATTGTAGGCCTGTGTGTTCTGTGGATTAAGAAACTATGCATGTGTGTCTGATACAGCTGTTCTAAATTCTGTCCTTGGAGGGATCAAAGCAATTCCCTGTTTTCATATTTTTACTCTTGTGAGACCAAAGATACAGGGGACTGAAGAAGAGCAGCTGGAGTCTTTATTTCAAGGCCAAAAAGCCTGGAGTTGAGCACTGTGGTGGGAATCTGTGCTGTTGACCTGGCTTAGAGGTGAAAGCAGTGTTCAGCTTCCTGAAGGGGGATGTTCTGTCAAGGGTGACCCAGGAATCACTGTGGGGGACAGTGTCCATTATCCCTGGAGTGACAAGGCCCCTCCTGACAGTTGCCCCTGTGTGCACCCAGCCTTCAAGTTCTTTCTAGACAGTGTCTGGAGCAGGACCAGGAAAACTGTTACTCCTCCCTAGGAAGTGCATTACTCTGAGACACTGTTTGTCTAGACAGATTGTTTTGTGTCTTTAACCATGTTCCTGTTCACGTGTGTGAATTAATTAATGTCAACATCCAGCTGTTTCCAGGCTCCTGTGGCCACCTCCTGTCAGGTCGTTGGCTCAGGGAAGTTTTGTGGGTCAGAACCCATCACTCACCTCCCACTATGAAATATTCTGGGCCTGTGGAATAAGAAGTGTCTGACCATGAGGTTAATGGTGTCCTTGGTGTGTTTTTGTTCTCAGGGCACTCACAAGAAGATCCTGGATGTGGCCAACATGTTGGGCTTATCCAACACAGTGATGCGGCTCATCGAGAAACGCGCCTTCCAGGACAGGTTCCTGATGCTGGGGGGGATGGCTGTCACCTGTGTCATCATGTTCCTTGTGGTGCAGTACCTCACATGAGCTGCTGGGCACCTGCCAGAGACAGTTTCCTTTGGAGCAAGATGGACTGTCTCCAGGCTGGAATTCCCTCTGGGTGCTACTTTGGATGAGCCCTTCCCATGGACTTCAGAGTTTACAAATCCCACCTGGACACGTGTCATGTGGAAAGCACGTCAAGAACTGGATGTGTGTGAGGACACTGTCCTTGAGAATGGCCCTGTAAAAATAACCCCTTGGCCTTTACTGCTCTCACCTCTTGGCTGCAGGTGTGAGGATCTGGTTTGTAGGAAGCAGAAGTGAACACTGTGCCCAGCAAGGCAAGGCAGGAACGTCCCTTTGGAGACACAGGGACAGGAGGATGCCAAGGCAGAGGATCAGATGCAGTGAATCTCTCCTGTGCTGGCCAGAACTGACCCTGAGCTCTGCATGTGGCAGTGCAAAAATGGCACAGAAAACTTCACAGTGTTCATGGGCAAAATGAGTTGGGAAGTGAAGGGTTCCCATCTGTGGATCCCCAATCTGCTTGGAGGAGGAGGGTTTGTGGGGAAGGGTCTTGGAGCATGGTTAAACCTCAGTGACCTCTACACACAGCATTAGCCAGCACAGATCTCCCTGGCTCAGGCTGCAGTGCTGCTTGGCTCTCCCCAGGGCTGGTTGGTACCTCTTTCTGCCCTTTGGTTGGTACCCTTTCTGCTGCTCCCAGGGAAAGCTGAATGCTGCACTCCTGCCTCCTCCAGGCAGGTGCACATCCCTGGGCCTCCCACCAAAACCAGCCTCCAAAGCTGGGGGACATTCCTAATGCTGGTGCACGTTACCCTGGTGGGCTGTGCTCCTGCCCTGAGGTGCTGGGTGGGTGTTGGGCTCTGTGGCTGGTACCTTGGGGTCAGTGGAGCAGGTGAGTCCCTGTGCTCCAATAGAGGTGTGGGATCGTTCATGGAGCTGGAATGGGCTCCCTGCTGTGCTCTGCATCCCAGTGCCAGTGGGCTCAGCACAACAGGCCTGTCCCTGACAATCTGCTGTGGTCAGGAGGTTCCTCAAGCTCTGTGCCTTGGGGTGGTCACATCCCCCATCCTTGGGAAGGGTGTTCTCTGTGTTACCTTTGCACCTGTGGAGTTACTGTGACAGACACTCACACTGTCACCCCCCAGGGTGGGGCTGCCTGGGGCACATCTGCCCTGGGATGTTCCCTGTGACAGTTCAACCCTGAGCTGGGAAATGCCTCTGTCCAGTCCAACACTGCTTTCCCTGCAGCCTGGGGAGTCTGTCAGAGTGGCCATCCTGGGATTTTAGGCACCATCCATTTCAGTTACCCCTCGGATCCATTTCCATCCCAATGTGTCTGGAGCATTCCCTGATGTCTGACAGCAGCACAGAGGTGTCACAACCAGATGGTGTGGCCTTGTGCTGGCAATTCCTTGTTTTCTGTCTGGAATGGTTGTGGGTCTCTGGATTACTAACAGATCACAAGTTCTGTGTCCTGTCCTTGCTGCACCAAGCTTTGCTTTTATCATGTAGCTCGTTGCAAACTGGAAGAAACGGTTTTAATTCCAAAAATGAAGTCAGGGGTCTGGTGTGCCCAGCTGGAGGCGCCACAGGCTGTGCTGGAGCCCCGGCAGGCACCTGGAGTGATCAGGTGCCCCAGCCCATGGGCTTCTCCATGTGCGTGATGTGTCTGAGGTGCTTCATGCTCTTTGTGCTCCCCAAGGAGCCCCATGGAAACACTTCAGCAGAGCAAGCATGGAATTGGTTTTCATTTGAGCCTAAGGGAGGAGGGAATTAAAAGGAAAAAAGGAATTGTGCAGTGACAGAGCATGTCTTGCTCTGTAATCTAAACCTTAAATCCTCATTTATCTTGAGTTTATTTTGATATGAAATCTGAAGGATTCAGCCTGCAGTGCCCTTGGAGTCACCTGGGAGGGTGGCTGGGCACTTCTGATGGGTCCCTGGCAAATCTCCTTTCCAATGAACTGCTCCAATTCCACTTGATTTTACAGTGTTGGGGTTCAGAATTTAGGGCTGTCATTGTTTATGATTTCTGTAGTTGTAACTTGGTGTAGGAGGGTTTGTCTTACACCAAGGCAGGACTCCAGCCTTTCTGTTTTCTTTTGGGCTGTGGGAGGAGCCATAAAATACTTGGAACTGGATTTTTTTTCTGAGCCCAGCTTATTTCAGATGTTTTCCTGTTGATTTATTTTGCCTTCCAGAGTCTCCTTGTCCCTGCACAGGCTGATTTCGCCTTGGTGAGCCCAGTGTCATTGCTGTCCCCTGCATCCAGAGGTGCATGTGGGGCTTGGAGGAACCCCCTGGAGAGCTGGATTTGATGATGTGTGACTTCAAACGTTTGTACTGCATGGAAGGTCCAAGGTGGACTTGGAAATCCAAGTGCTCTCAGGTGGTTTGTGTAAAACCCCTAAAAAGCCTCCATTGCAGTGGGACACAGGTGGGATCAGGGTCCCCACTGATGGGAATGAGCTGGACCTGGAGCTCTGCTCTCTGCTGGCTTTTTGCTCACCTTGCTGCTGTAGTTCTGTGACATTTCCTTCCTTCCTAAAGACCTCCCTTCTGCTTCCCACCTGCTGTGGCACGAATTCCAGCTCTGGGATGAGCTGCTCTCTCACGAGGGGACACTGGGAGTTGAATTGCCTCTGGAAAACTTTTTATCAGTATTTTATACATAAAGGATCAAGGTTGGGACATGACATGATTTATGTGATACTCTGGGAATAAAGATTATTTTCAGCCAAAATGAAGTTTTTTACCTTGGACCACCACTTTGGGGGCCCAGATGAAGCAGCAGGACCAGTTCAGTGTTGTCTGAAGGGCAGCCTGGGCTGATCCAGGAGCCCTGTCCCAGCTCCAGGGGGAAGGGAAGCTCCCAAGGGGTGGGAGCAGGGTCAGACGGCCCGGAGTGGGATCGGTGCTGCTCTGGGATCAAAGCCAAAGCTCCACTGGCACTGATACCAGGGAGGGCTGAGGTGGATTGTAGGAATTGTCAGCAAAGGCCCCCCAGGGCTGGGGTTGCTCCCGGGCGAGTGTCCCGCTGTGCCCACCCAGGAAGGGGTGTGGGAGTGGGTCCCCTCGGGGGTGAGGACACGGGGCAGGACCAGCTCTGCAGGTGGGTGTGAGGGGGAGTGTGGAACAGATGGAAACACACCGGGAAGCAGAAATCAGGAGAGTTGTGTGTGGGGAGAGAGCAGTGAGGGGTAGGGAGATGGGGAAGGAAGGAGGGGAGGGTTTGATGCCGGTTCACGGGGGGGTGGAGGGTCATGGGCTGGGCTGTGGGGGAGAGAAAGGGTCTCAGTCGGGAGTGGGTCCCACCCACTGGTTGGGTGGAGTGTGAGCGTGTCTGTGCTGTGCTGGATCTCACTGGTGGTGACACCAGAGGCTGGTGCAGCCCCGGAGCTGGTGGTGGCTCAGGAGTGGGGTGAGGGGGAGCTGGTGCAGGGGCACCCCCAGGCCCCTGCTGTGCTCTGCCCACTCCCCCTTGGGCACTCAGAGGGGCCAGACCTTCTTCTCCCACTCCACCTGCCAGGTGGGGGGCTGCAGACTCCCTGACCTGCTCAACCTTCTCTGAGTTCTAATGAAGAGCAGTGAAAGAAAAACTCGGGAGGGCAAAATGTGGCTGTTGATGAAAAGATTGTGGATTTAAAATGGGAGATCAAGGCAGTGGATTATCTTCCTCTTGCTATTAAATTCTGTTTTGAAGTAATTCCAGTTCCCCACAGCTACAAAACACTTATTAAATGAGAAAATACCCACCAAAGAATGCAGAAAGTCATCAGTGCTGGAGGTCTGAAGTGGATGCAGAGTTGGGATCAGCCTGTGGGTGTGACAGGTCCGTGCTTTGTCCCCTCCAGGGTGGGCCCCTGAGGGACTTCATACCTGAGCAGCAGCTCAAGCCTGGAAATGGAACTGATGCTTTGAAGGTGGGACTGAGTGTGTGGAAGGAATCCAGGAGGGTTGTATGTCCTGGTTTCACCTGGGATAGAGCTCATTTTCTCCCCAGCAGCTGGGCCAGGGCTGTGTTTGGGATTCAGTGTGGGAATGATGCTGATAACACCCCGATGGTTTGTGTTTACTCTAAACCAAGGACTTTGCAGTTTCCCAGGCAGAACAAAGGCAAAAGAAGCCAGGAGGGAGCAGGGCCAGGACAGCTGACCTGAACTGGCCAGAGGGATATTCCACACCACAGAGTGCCATTCCCACTATATAAACTGGGAGCTGCATTTGCTGCTGGGTATGGTCGGTGGGTGATGAGTAATTCTATTGTGGGTAACTTGTTTCTCTTGGGTTTTATTCCTTTCCCCCTTTGCTTTTTAAAAATAAGTAAAGAAATAATAAAAAATAATTATAGTTTCAATTATTAAACTGTTCCTATGTCAACCCACAAGTTTTACTCTTCCCCCCGGGCGTTTCCCCCATCCCACCGGCCAGGGCAGGGAGTGGCTGTGGGATGTTTATTTCTAGATGAGGTTAAACCACTTCTAAACCTGAGAGGGAAAAGCTTTGAAACAAAGAGACTAATCGGTATTTGAGCAGTTAAACCCAGTGAAATGGGGGTAAAGTAGAGACGCGAGAGGGAGATAATGAGTGATAAGAGATGATGGTTGGGTGGGACAGAATTATTTTAGCAGGAAGATGGCACAGGTAAGTACCAAAGGATGTTTGTAGTTGGCCAGCAGCCAAAGCCTGCTCTGCCTCTCCCTGTACACTGATTCTTCATGTTAACCCTGGAATGCCTGAGCACAACTGGCCTGTGCGAAGACTCGACCTCCTTCAGTGCAAAACACAACCAAGGACCAGAGTAACAACACAGGATGGCACAGCTGGAGGAGAAAAATGTCTCCTCCTGGGCCAGAGCAGAACCCACAGCTGGAGGTGTCACAGAATCACAGAATATGCTGGAAGGGACCCACCAGGACCATCGAGTCCAACCCTTGGCCCTGCACAGGACCATCCCCAGGAGTCACACACACTCTGTGCCTGAGAGTGCTGAGGTTTCCCAGTCTCTGCAGAGGCTGCTCCTGCCCATTCTTGTCTCCCAACACCTGCAGGGGAAGGAGCCTTTCCCTCCCCAGCCCCCTCAGCTCTCCCTGCACTCACCGGCTCCAGGTGCTGCAGTGCCGAGGGATTCCTGCCATCCCGTGGGATCCCTGCCATCCTGAGGGAATCCTGCCATCCCGTGGGATCCCTGCCATCCTGAGGGAATCCTGCCATCCCGTGGGATCCCTGCCATCCTGAGGGATTCCTGCCATCCTGAGGGAATCCTGCCATCCTGCTGTTCCTCCCAGCCCTCCTTCGCCTGGCATCGTTGAGCTCCTGTTCCACCACTGTTGTTTATCTTTGTGCCTGGGCTTAGGGTAGGGAAAGGCCAAGAGCAAAGGACAGGGAGTGGGGAATAAACCACAGGGAGTGGGATCAGAGAACAGTAAATTGTATCAAAGTTCTGGAAATGGGCAGCAGAAATTACAGCCCAGTGGGAATGGATATGGTACCAGAATCCCAAAACACAGGGCAAGGATATTGTCAGAGACCTTGGCTGTCTCTGCTGCCCTGGGCTAGGATGGAATCTCTCCACTGAGAGCAGAAAAGCCAAGGCACAGATAGAACAGCACTTGGCAAAAGACATAGGTCAGAATGGAAAGGCCAAGGCCAGTTTTCCCTTCCCATAAATGAGAGGATGGTGAGCTGGGGCTCTTCAGCCTCGAGAAGAGAAGCTCCAGGGGGACCTTAGAGCCCTTCCAGTGCTTAAAGGGTGCTTATAAAAAAGAGGGAGAGGGACTTCTTAGACAGGCAGACAGTGACAGGACTAGGGGGGAACTAAAGGAGGAGAGATTTAGATATTAGAAGAAATTCTTGGCTGTGAGGGCGATGAGGCCCTGGCACAGGTGCCCAGAAAAGCTGTGGCTGCCCCATCCCTGGAAGTGTTGGACAGGGCTTGGAGTAACCTGGGCTGGTGGGAGGTGTCCCTGCCCATGGAAGGGGTGGAATGAGATTTTTTAAGGTCCCTTCCAGGCCAAACCATTCCATGATTCTCTGTTCTCCAGTGGAACCCAGCCCTGGGGAGCACAGCAGCACTATGGGGGTGTCCTGTGCTG
The DNA here is from genome assembly GCA_035583235.1 of Hafferia zeledoni. Taxonomy (NCBI): domain Eukaryota; kingdom Metazoa; phylum Chordata; class Aves; order Passeriformes; family Thamnophilidae; genus Hafferia; species Hafferia zeledoni. The sequence continues at coordinate 3,006,733 of JAWWEV010000082.1, read as the reverse complement.
CAGGATCAACCCTTCAGGGGGAGAACATTGTGCAGAAGCATCCACTGACCCCAGGGCCAGAGCTGAGCTCGAGGGCTGTGGCTCCAGAACTGGCACCCCCGCCATGGGGGACTTGGCACAGAGCAGAGCTGCTGCCCCAGGGGGACAGTCGGGGTGGGGAGACCCTTGGACACCACACTGAGCTGGGGGCACCTGGAGAAACAAGGAGCTGCAGTGCCCAGGCTCTCCAGCACAGAGCAGTCTGTGCCCAAAGGGAAACGCTGCCTCTCCTCCCCCCTCATGAGCCACCAGAGACTGCTGGACACAACCACTTCTATCCCCAATTTCCACACAGGTTTCTAGTCAGACCAGTTGTATTTCCATGGAGCTGGTGGCTCAGATAAACTACAAAACTCTGATGGAAACCAGACAAGCACCTCAGTGTCCTCTTGAAACTTCCCCTGTTTGGAGTCGTGTGTTGCAAGGAACTCAAGAGAAGTTTCCATTATGGAGTGACTGTAAGCAGCTCACACACAGGAGACAAAGTTAAGGCCTAAGGGGACAAAGGCTGTGGAGCTGCAAAGCTGAGCTCAGGATGCTCTCCAGGCAGTTTCTGAAATGACAACATGGTTTAAAACCCAAAATGAACACTCTCCACACCCTGAACAGACAAACTCAGACTCCAACAAGATAAAAAATAAAGTGCACGCACAGAAAAGTTTGGTTGCTCCAGATGATTTTAATTTAACAATGTGCAATGGAAAGTCTCAGCCCCTTCACAGCCTGGAGGAACTCTCAGCACTGACTTTGTCCTCTGCAGGCTGAAACAAGATACATTTTTGGCATGAGCAGGAGGAAGGTACAACAATTTCCCCACTCCCCCGAGGGACAGTGGCCTTTGCAGAGGCAGCACTTGTCCCCTTGGCAATAGATGCCGTTTCAGTTTGGTTTGGCAGATTCAGCCCAACTCTGTGGTGATTGCACAGTCCCTGCCTGTAAAAGAGCTGTGTCTGCAGAGCCCTGAGAGCACCAGATGGAGCTGCTCCCAGTAGAAGTCAGGACAATCATTCCTCAAAGCATCTTTAAGCTGTTGCTTTGCTGCTACTGGCAAATAATAGCCTGTGATTTCGGCATTGGACACTTCCACAAAGGAACCTCCTTCCCTTCCCAGCTGCAATTTGATAGCTTTTTCCCCCCAGTAGTGCTGGTTTAAGCAGCCTCAGGGTCACCCCAGCTCTGACTTAGCTGGGCCTGACAGTGAACAAGGCGCAAAGCAAGGAAACAGTTTGGTTTAAGATTGGGAGAGGGTGAAAGGGGACAATAAAGATGGTGTGGAGGGGCTTGTTTAGAGACGGAGCCAATGTGGCCCCAGAGTGGTGCTGCCTTACATGGGCCACAGGAATGGAGGGCTGGGAAGGGCAGGGAATAAAGAGAAAGAATACTTGAAATAAAGCACACAGAGCATGATCCAAGCACCAGATCCCCTCAGAAGCTGCTCTCAAGAGGCAGGTGTTCAATACAACCTGCCCATGCAGTGAGAGCTGCTGCAGGCAGAGCCTGCAGGAGCTGTGCCAGCCCTGGGGTGGCACTGGGCAGTACTCACAGCCCTGCAGGACACGGCGTACGGGAGGCTCTCGGGGGGGTCTCATCCGCGAGGGCAGAGAGTTGTTCTGGTCACTGATGGGGCTGCAAGTGAAACACTTCAGTTACTCCTCACAAATGCACTGGTTCACCTTTGTGCATCTCTCCACAGCAAGGCTGTGGGGGATGGTGCTGTGCCACCCTAAAGGACAGCTCTAAACACTCAAAGGTTTTCCAGAAAGTGCCAGGAGTGGCAGCAGACAGTGCTGCTGTCAGTGCCCACGGCACGGGAGGCATGGCATGGGCGAGTCAGACAGAACTGGGAGCTGCCACAGGCAGGACTCTGCCTGAACCTCAAAGGAAGCCGTTGGTAGGAGAACCTCAGAACGTCTCTGGCAGCTGTGCTGGTGCCACCACACCCCACACCCAGCTGTGCTGGGGCCACCACACCCAGCCCACAATCCCAATCCATGGCAGGTCAGTGAAACCAGCCAAGGCCGCTCCTTCCAATTCCCAGCTGGGCACAGAGCTCTCTGCTCCTCCAGCCCAAACTGGGATGACATTTTGCCAAGGGCAGGAGGGAAGGACTCTACAAGCAGAGGCCCAGTACCAGCACACCTGGCCAGGCCCCAGGACCCCACCTGCCAGGCTCCAGGAGCTCACAAGCACCTCCCAAGGACTCACAGAGACCACAAGCACCTTTCTCCCCTGCACACTGGCCAGACCTGCATCAGTTCCTGTACACAGGATGGGAGGAGCATCCTGCCACAGGCACACAGAATCAGAACCTGTGCTCCTGAGGGCTTCCTGTTCTGGTACAGACCAGGCCTATGAGACAGCAGGTCCCACTGAACCAACAGTCCAAGGACACTGGCTGCCCAGCAGCATCCCTCCTCCCGGGGCTGTTCAGCAGCAAAGGCAGCTCCTGCCCAGCAATCAGCACAGGGTTGGGAGAAGGCTACAATGTTCCTCTGACAAACATTGGTGTAAGGAATCAGACTTGCATTCCCTACCTGTTTAGGCCCGAGTTGTGCAGACCCCAAACAAAAGGAGAATTGGACCTCTCCAACACCTCTGTGAAAGAAAACAGATATTGTGGCTCAGAATTCAGAAACCCCAGCAACCACCATATCACTGGCTTAAATGGCCTTCAGCTGCCAGAGGGCAGAGTTAGATTGGGTATGAGAAGGAAAATTTTCCCTCTGAGGGTGGGCAGGCCCTGGCACAGGTGCCCAGAGAAGCTGTGGCTGCCCCATTCCTGGCAGTGTCCAAGGCCAGGCTGGACAGGGCTTGGAGCACCCTGGGCTGGTGGGAGGTGTCCCTGCCCATGGCAGGGGTGGGACTGGATGGGCTTTAAGGTCCTTCCCACCCAAACCAATCCTGGGATTCTATGATCAGGAATATCTCTGTTGTATTTCTACATGTTCAAGAGGAAGGAAAAGTTGATCTATGATGAATGTTTTTGCTTTAATGCCATTTAACTGAGGACCTTAAAAGTTACCATGTTTCCACTATCATCACTGCACATACAGTACAAAAGCTTATATGGGAGGGAGGGATGCTTGGAAATCTCTCTCCATGCCCACTCTGGCAGCATTTTGCATTGTTCCCTACACCAGGACAATGCTGCTGGATGCAGAGATCCATGTTTTTAGGAACAAGCATAAGCAAGGTGTCCTACAAGGGAGACCTGACTGGGCAGCATCCCTGCCCTCCTGGAGAACAGGACTAGGGGGAAGGCAGCAGTGTGGCACAGGGGGAAGGGCCTCACCTGCTTCCCAGTCTTCATCACAGGGAGGTGCCTGCCAGGTGCTCCCATCCTTCACCTGCTCCTGTGAGGGATCACAGGACCCACCCACTTGGGGAAGAGAGAAAACACAGTGACCAGCAGTCCTTAAATCCATTCAAAGCTTTGGCTCAAGCTGTGAAACATCTCTTGGTTTCCTCCCATCTCTTGGGAGGAAGCCCTGCCCAACGCAAACAGGCTGGGGACAGCCAAGGACTGAGGAAGATCAACTTCCAGTTTGCCTTTTTCAAGGAACAAGAGAAGACTCTGCTCCCTAGAACTTTGAGCAGAAATGCTGGAGTGAGGGGAAAAGCTGCTGACATGGATGCAGACATCACTGCTGGCCCCAGTGCAGCTCTACAGAGACAGAAAGGTTCTGTCTGCTCTGTGGCATGGCAGGAGTTCAAGGGAGATCAGCTCTGAAAGAAAGGCCCATCCTTGTGGTCACTCCAGCTTCTGCCAGAGGCACTTCCTGCATAGTTTTGGGGACCACCTTTCTATTCAACAAGCCTGGGAACAAAATATGTGCAAGGCCTACCCAGAGCATCTGTCATATCCTCCAGAAACTGCCCAATAAACCCAAGCAAATAAGATCAAGTTTCCCAAAGCTGCTAAACTACAGACAACAATTTGACTCCCACTTTTCAGTTACTCCATGAACTACCCTTACAACAGGAAATCCTCAGTCCCCAGGGTGAGCTTGGGGGTTCTCTCACCTAAATCTTGTTCCATGAAGGCTTTGTCGTTGCACTTCATGATGTGGTCCCTGAGGTCGCAGTAAGGAACCAGGTGACGAGCATTGAATGGGCACGTGGCGAGTTTCTTTGCCATTTTTGGGTTGCTCTAGACCAGGGAAAATCAAAACCATGTTACAAGTTCACTTATCTCTCACTAATCCCTAGGAAAAACCCACTGGGGTATTTGTGGTGTTGCTTTAAAAAATATAAGCCTAAACAAGAAACTGCAATACATGGATCACTAGAAGCCCAAGGGCACAGGAATACAATTCTCAGACACTGAGCCACCCTGGGCTGAAGTGGTACAGACCCTCAGGGAACTCCCTCCAGCTTTCTGGTAATAGGGCTGCAAAGTTTAAAGCAGAAATGAACTATTTAAAAACCCATAAGGGAGAACATGAGGCAAATGTTACCCATTCAGATGTCTTTTAAATAAGCAGGCACAAAGGCAGAGGAATTCACTAAACCTTTCAGAACAGCCAGGGAGCTGGCAGCATTCCACCTGCATTCCCATTCAAGTACAACTTTATCCCAGACACCAGTTCTGGTGGCAGAGCTCAGCTGTCACCACAAAAATTATCTCCTCCAGGTGATAGAGGTTTCACTGGAAAAAACAGGCTGGGAGAGCTGGGAATGTTCACCTGGAGAAGGGAAGGCACTGGGGAGACCTGAGAGCCCCTTCCAGAGCCTAAGGGAGCTCCAGAAGGGCTGGAGACGGACTGGGGACAAGGGATGGAGGGACAGGACACAGGGAATGGCTTCCCACTGCCAGAGGGCAGGGTTAGGCGGGATATTGGGGAGAAATTCTCTGAGGGTGGGCAGGCCCTGGCACAGGTGCCCAGAGAAGCTGTGGCTGCCCCATTCTTGGGAGTGTCCATGGCCAGGTAGGATGGGGCTTGGAGCCACCTGGGCTGGTGAGAGGCGTCCCTGCCCACGGCAGGGGGTGGGACTGGATGGGCTTTACAGTCCCTTCCAAGCCAATCCTGTGATTCCACGATTCTAACACAGTTGAAGCTGAGAGGATCCAACTTGCTGTTTGCAGTGTCCCCATCTGGGCCAGGGCTTTGTCCTGCACACAGCAAAGGGTGGCTGAGGGAGGTGGAAGCACTGAGTGGATTTTACGCATGAGGTGTGCAAAGGAAACTCAACAAACTTATCCCAGGCAAGAGGGACAATCTCCATCTGACTGCTTAGCACTGCAAATAGCACCCTGTGGCATCTTCAGATGGATCAATGATAATCCCAAGACTTTCTTCTGCTAATTACTTAGACACCAACTGCGTCTCCCTGGTGATCACTGTCTCACCTTATTCTCTGAAGGAGGAAATTTGTCAAAACTCTCTGCTCATCAGTTAAGCAACACCAGGACAAAAACAACCTGGCTGAACATTTACCTACCAAAGCTGCACACTCTTGGCAAAATCTGACATGATTTCAGCCTTCTTGAATGTTTGGTACTTGCCACTTAGCTCTGCTCCCCACTTTCACCAGGTAATTAATATTTTCAAGGCTCTAGTTCCACCAAAAGGAATTTATTGTATTGGTACCAAGATGCACAGCCTACAACTGCATCTGAACTGCAAGACACAGCCCTGCTGCACTGACAAACTTAAAAATGGACAATCAGGTTTCCAAAGGTCTCAGGAAAACCCCAAAGCTCAGGAAGGTTTAAAGAAACCCGATCATGAGGACCACAGAGGAAGGAATGCTTCCTATGAAATTACTGGTATTCGAATTCTGGATAAAAGACAGAAAGGGAAATAAATCTCTCCCAGATGTGCCAAGCCCAGGACGTGCAGTTTCTGCCAAGTGCCCATGAAATAGTTATCAGCAAAACAAAACTCCCCAGCCTTGCTGCATTCCCAGAATGGAAGAACGAACTGCAACATCCCAGCACTTCTACTCTGAGGGGCCAAGAGGGGGACACACAACTCTGGCTGAGTCCTCTCTCCAACTTAAAGTGGAAAAACTCATCTCCCTGTGAGCTGCTGGAAGAGACCATTCTCCTCCCTGAACTAATCGTGAAAAGCCTTTGGTCTTGTGTGAATTAACGGGTGCCTGAAGCTATTGTTAAACAAATCACAAAGCTCTGTGAAATAAAGGCTAAACAAGGCTATTTGTCAGGAACTGCAGCAAGAATGAGAACACACAGGGCACATTTCCATGCACAGAACCACCCAGTCCCTGCCCAGCCCAGCTCACCTCCTTACACTTCACCAGGTGGTAGGGAAAGCGGCAGGCTCGGATCCGATGGTGCTTCACAAAGGGGCACTGGATCAACCTCTCTGGATCCAGCAAATCTGAGAGAAAAGCACCGGGTTACAAACACCAGAATCACTGACACAGTGAAGGGGGGAAAAGCCCCATCCCACCACATCAGGGCTGTGGTCTGAGAGAGTCAAACCAGTTGCTCTTGGTTTGAAACCACTCATTAAGGCAAGCACCTGCTTTGCATAACCAAATGAATGAAATGTGATGTTTTCATAACTGGGACATCAGTCAAAACACAGCAGAGTCAGTAGCACTGAGAGTAATGACTTTGATTAGGTAGGAAACCACCCTAACTCCAAGGGAAGGACAGCAGCACTTTTCCAGCTGTCCAGGAGGATCAGTGGGATCATGACAAACCCCCAGCACCTTCAGGAGCTGAAGCAAATCTTTTTCTATCAACAGCTCGTTATGCTGGAGGAACAACAGGGGGCAACTGAGCTCCATTTCAGAGGAAGCCCAGTGTGGTACACATGACTCAGAACAAAGTTTTTAATATATCATGTAATTATTTAGGAGCTGAAGAGTTGCTAAATCAGCAAAACCACTGACGAGTCAAGGCACTGAACAGTGAAGTGGTGTGAATCCATGCATATTTGTCTATAAAATAAATAAAAATATAAACATTAATAAAATCTCACATTTTCCATATTCTCAATGAGGAAAAAGTCCCCACTACTGCCTGGGAGGGTGTGGGATACACAGAAGGGAGCCAGCCCAGGCTGCTCCATCCTCTGCTCTGCCCCTCTCATTGCTCAGGCTTTGAGCACATTTAGGATTCTTTTATGCAGGAGCTCAAACAGCTCTAAGCACCCCCTGCTCTCACACACGTGAGTGCTCAGCTCCCTCAACAGCCAGGCCAGGAAGCTCTGTGAGCCCCCAGTCGAGAAAATGCTGTTCCAGAAGTCACAATTAACTGTGAGCGCTCATGGGGAAGGGAAGGAACAGGCAGGATCCGTGTTCCCACGTGGGCTGTGCAGAACTGCTGTCCCTGAGCTCCTCTCCTGCCCCTTCAGCTCATCAGAGCAGCTGAAAACTAAACCGACCTTGCATTGGCCCAGCTGCCCCTGGAAGAGCCAACACAAGTGGCTTTGTCAACGAAAAATTAAATAAAAATAAAAAGTCTCTTAACCCTGTGATTTCAGTATTAGAAAACAGGTATTACTCTATTTTGGCAGAGAGTGCCCTGTGCTCTTCCAGTGTTGTAAACAGACTGAGGGTTTTGCTGAAGCCAAAGGAACTGTTAGAGAAGCGCTAAGGGGTAACTCGTTCCCAAAGGTTTTTCCCGCCTTTGGAGGGGGCGGGGGGTCTTGGACAGCGAACCAGACCCTGAACCCCAATTCCTGCCAAAGGGAGAGGGGGCAGGGACCCTTCGGCCGGGAAAGGGTATAAAAAGTTCTTTTTGTGCTGGGTCTGTCTCCTAGGCCAGAGGGACACACCTGATTCGGCTGAATTTGTTAAATAAAAGTTCAGTTTTGCTTTGATGACTTTGTTCCCTCTAAATTTTTTGGTATAATGTGAGCATTTCTTACACCAGTTTATATCTACAGAACTAACACATTTATCAAAACTCGGTATGTGCTCAATGTTCCCCAAAATTCTTTTACTTATATAAATTACTTCTTGGAACTCAGTGATATTAGAGTAGGGGTCTCCTGAAGGTCTTTGGGGAACATCCCATTCCTCAAATTACCCTTTTCAGCCTCCTAAGGACAATTCTTCTCCTTGAATATATTCCAACTATGTGGTCTGGCCGAGAAACACCTTCTTATCAGACACGGCCCCGAGGGGGGGACAGACACGGCCCCAGAGCGGGGGGACAGACACGGCCCCAGAGCGGGGGGAACAGACACGGCCCCAGAGCGGGGGGACAGACACGGCCCCAGAGCGGGGGGAACAGACACGGCCCCAGAGCGGGGGG
>JAWWEV010000082.1:2943110-2956238 GCA_035583235.1 Hafferia zeledoni | reverse complement strand
ATGGGATAATCCCAATGTGTGCCTCAAGGACATTTAACCTTGGGGAAAAAGGTAACTTGCATTTTGAGTTCTGTGTTGCAGGACATGAACCATTAGATGAAGAAGACCTGAGCTGAACTGGTGTTGGTGTCCAGTGATGAACTGTTTCCTCCTGCCTGAAGAATCTACTCCATGTTAATGGACTATTGCCTACAATATGGAGGGGTGGAAGATGGCCCTGGAAAGAACAAAGACTGTTTAAGCGTGGAAATAGATTTAAAATATGAGTGACGTAACATGTTATGGAATAAGGGGTGGAATGTTATGGGTTTAGCTAGGCGGGCCTAAATTTAGGTTTTAAAGTTCAAACTAGGCCTGGATAGTCAGCTGACTTGAGCTTGAGCTGGGCTAGCTAAGAGCTGACTTCTTCTAGCCAATAATATTGTATTCCATACCATACTACATCGTCTCAAAAGGGGTAAAATCCAGTGTGTGGGAGTAGCTTAGTCTGTTCCACCCTGGCTGCACTAGAAGAAGAATGTGCCACAGCTCTTTTACAATGCTAGGCCCCTGCTCCTGCTGCCGCTACTTGCATTTTGTTTGAGGTCAGGGAAGTAGAAATATTTTGTTGTTATACTTTCTCTTTCTTGCAGGGTGTCTTTTAGAGTGCTTATGAATCTAGAGTAATGAGCTTTGTATTAACTGGAGAGTGGAAAGTTATTTCTTGGTATATATAACTTTTGTAAGTGTGTGTTATATTGTAGTTTTCTCTTAATTTTCTCTTTCTGTATAAATACATGTAGTTAGTTTCAGCATAAACCTGGTTAAGAGGTTTTTTTCCCTCTCCTCCTTCTTTTTCCCTTGGCTGGCTGGGGGGAGGAGGAATCCTTTTCACTCTGTCTTGGACAGTTGGCGTTTTGTCAGCTCAACCCAAGACACCCATGAAGAGCTGCAGGATCCAAATATTGCAGTATAATAGGAATAGATATCCATGGCAATGACAATGGTAGCACACTCCTCATATGGACTTAAAAGTCTTTTCCAACCTTAGTGATTCTCTACTCTTTTTTTCCCTCTTCATAGGGATAAATATAATTCCTTCAGTTCAAATACAAAATCCTTGGAACCATGCGCTATTAAATTATACTCAAAGTGTCAGGATTTCACAAAAAGATAAGACAAACCTCAACCTTCCTAATTTCATTATGCACAAAAATGAGGCATATCTGGTGGTTTGTGGAGCTGAGAAACATTACACAATTGTGTGTATGTTCCCTGTGGAGTGGTTCCCTCTCCAGCACGGTTTGCATGTAGGTCTGACCTCAGCTTGCCCAGCTGTTTGGCTTGCAGTGAGGTTGGGTCTCTGCCTCTCCAGCCTGTGCAGTGGTGACAAACACCATTAACAGCATCCTGATGTGACTTCTATGCCTTGAGTCCAAACTCAGCGTCTTGGAAAAAGAGCACAACAGTCCAATAAAACTGACAGGTTCAAGGAGTGCCTGAACTTGGGTGAGAGCTATTGATATATCACACCAGGGTCCGTCAACACCCTCTGAGCTGAAACTAGTTGTAGTATGGGAATGAGTATTAAAAAGGTGTATCCAACTGGCTTGTCCTGCTCTTGTTCTCCTCTCAGCCTCCTCTGAGGCACAGTTAAGAAGGGAGCCCTTCATGTGAGACCTGACTGCTCTTGTGGTTTTACCTCCTAACCAAAATTGCCTGAGGAAGGAAAATCCTTTCCCAGTCATGCACCTCACCATCAGCCAAACCCTCAGCATATGAAAAAGACTCATCAGCCTGAGACTTGGCAGGGTTTTCTGTTCAACCAGAATGCCACTCATGCTCCAAGCTGTTCCATTTCTTTTCATGTTTCTCCTCAGAGGAACCACAATTGGTTTGCTGTGCCCCAGTTTCCTGACAGAAAGCTCTATTTCTCAAAATGAGCTTTTCCCTGTGTTATGTGAAGTCCATTTGGTGGAACCAAGAGCTGACCTTGGAGAGCAGCTGTGTTGGAAGTCTACAAATCCAGTTGGTGGCTACAGAGTTGTTTTAGCTGTTTTCCTTTCTGAAGCAGTAAAAGTGCCCATGTTATCAGTGAAACCTTCTGGAGTGACAGGCAGAACTAAATATTTATAGGAAATTGCATTGTGTCAGAGGGAGAGATATAATAGGGAGAATCAGAAAGAGGTAAATAGAATGAGGCACATGAAGAAATGCCCTGTTTCTGAGAGGATGGGAAGGTGGATGGTCATGGAGAAGTGCAGACAGAGGGTCTGCACTAACCTGCTCAGTTAGCATGCTCCCATCTTCTGCGCTTTGTCTACATGCCAGCTGGCAATTTGTGTCTAAGGAAAGCTCAAAGGGTGATTCTTCTACACGGTCATCTGCAGGATCCCCAACAGGGTGGTCTCCATGAAAAGATTCAGTGGGCTTTTGGCTGAAGAACCAAGATGATTCACTACCAGAGAAGAAAGAACCAGAGAGGGAGTGTTTCGGGCAAGATAAGAATCAGTATTTTCTCTTCCTCACTTCTTTCACCTTCCCCACTTGTTGTATCCAGAATTGCTGCTCTTGAAGCTGCCAGGTGTTTTCCTGAGTCTCTCACACACAAACAGGAATGTTGTTCTCAGCATGTACCTCAGTCCACTGTGAAAAAAAGCCTGGCACCTTCTGGCAGAGTGTCCCCCGAGGAAAGCTGTGCTGGGCCTCACCTCTCTCTCATCTGTAGAGCCTGATCCTTTTGTGCTGGGACCAGGACACCTCCAGAGGGGTGAGGGATCCAAGGAACAACTATGAGAACCTTAAACCCCAGTTCCAATTCCCCATCATCTTGGATGGCTCCCACCTCCCTGAGTACACACTAGGGCTGTGCCTTCCATCCACCTAGCTTGGAACTTCTACCAGCAAAGTTTAGTATGGGGAGAGGTTTCTTACCTTGGTAACACAGATTTGCCTTCTGTTATCTTGCTGGAGATCCTATCATCATGTGCGGTTTAGTGGAAAACAGATTCCTTCTGAAACAAGGCTCTGTTGTTCCCAGCAGGATGAGGGGATGGAGAAGACTTGGTATGGATGAATCACCCAGTGCACTGATTCTGTTTTAAATTGGTAGTAATACACACTAAGACAGTTGAGTCAGTTTTGTCTGTGAGAGTCACTGTTCCTTGATCTCTCTGTCTTTACCTTTACCCGTGACTTTTTTCACCTTATTTGCTCCCTGTGTCGGAATTGAGGAAATCTGTGTGAGCGTCTGGCAGCCAGGCAAGATTGAATGCACCAAAGGACATAGAATCATAGAATCATGGAATATGCTGAGTTGGAAGGGACCCATCAGGATCACTGAGTCCAACCCCTGGCCTTAGCAGGCTACCCCAACAATACCACTGTGTTCCTGAGAGCATTGTCCAAACTCATCTTGTGCTTAGACAGGCTTGGTGCTGTGACCAGTGCCCCGGAGAGCCTGTTCCTGTCCCCAGTCACCCTCTGGGTGAAGAACCTTTTCCTGATATCCAATTTAAACCTCCCCTGACTCAGCTCCAGGTATTTCCTCAAGTCCTGTTACTGATGCCACGAGAGTGAAGTGATCAGGACCTGCCCCTCTGCTGCCCCTCAGGAGGATGTTGAAGACCCCAAGGAGGTCTCCCTTCAGTCTCCTCTTCTCCAGCTGAACAGACCAAGTGCCCTCAGCCGCTCCTCACGCTTCCCCTCAAGGCCTTTCACCATCCTCATGGCCTCCTTTAGACACTCTCTAATGACTTAATATCTTTCTTATTTTGCAGTGCCCCAAACTGCCCCAATATTGCAGGTGAGGCTGCTCCAGTGTTGCCTAAACTTTTAGGAATAAACATTTCAAGACAACATTCATATAGGTAAAGTAGAAAGCAGTTCTTTAAAAAGTATTTTCAGGTGCATGGTGTTGGTACATATGCAGGATATGAGTGCAGGTGACAAGGTGCACACACAGTACGGGAGTTATACAAATTTATAACATTACCTAATTATCATAACTAAAGATTGCATCCAACCCAGCAACCGTCCACCTTTGTACCATCTTGGTTCCACCCTGCCACTCTTCCAGATCTGCCCCTTGTCATGCCTCCTTGGAATTGAGTCAAGGATCTCAAGACCCCTTACTCTTCACTTTCATCATCTTCATGCCACTTTTCCCTTTCTGGAGCTTCTCGAAGGTCCCTGGGTCTTCTATCTTGTTTTGGCTTAAATGGTATCTTACTCTTCTAGTTTTGGTACATGAGTCTAAGCAAGATGTTCTGGCAGCCATCTCACCCTTGAGATAGAAACTCAAGAATGTAGCACAGAGGTAGAAACTGTTAGCTGTTGCTTCAAATATAAGAAACTTATACACCTCTACAAAAATCTGCACGTATAAAAATATATACAAATATACATGAATATACAAAAATACATATATATTTATACAAATATATAAAATCTTAAGGCATCACCAATGCAGAGTGGAGTGGGACAATCCTCTCCTTCCCTCAGCCTGTGACTCTGGGCCTGATGCCCCCTCAGACATGGTTGGCCCTCCTGGAGCTGCTCTCCAGCATTTTGTTCCTCAGTCCATAACCAGAGCCAGGATGGCCCCACACCAGATGCAGAATCTGGCACTTCCCCTTGTTGAACTTCCTATGGTTGGTGATTGCCCATCTCTAATTTATTGAGTACTCTCTGCAGGGCCTCTCTGCCCTCAGGGGAGTTAGCAGCTCCTCCCAGTTTTGTATCATCAGCAATCTCACTCAGTATCCGTTCCAGTCCTGTGTCCAAGTCATTAATGAATCCTAGAAAAAAATCTAGAATCCCAGAACTGCTTGGGTTGGAAGGGACCTTAGCGGTCATTCTGACCTCTTGCCATGGGCAGGGACACCTTCCAGCAGTCCAGGTTGCTCCAAGCCCCATCCAACCTGGCCTGGGACACTTCCAAGGATGAGGCAGCCACAGCTTCTCTGGGCAACCTGTGACAGTCCTTGCCTTTGCCTTCTGCAAATCAGGTGGTGTAGCTGGAGCACTTCTCAGTAAAGATCAAGGCAAAAAAGTAGTCGTTGGATACTGCAGCTTTCTCTATGTCCTGGGTAAACAGGTCTCCTGTTTTCTTCTAGAGAGGGCCCATATTTTCTCTAGTTTTCCTTTTATTTCCAACACACCCCTAAAAGCTTTCCCTGTTGCCCTTGATGTCTCTGTCCAGTTTCAATTCCATCAGGGCTTTAGGTTTCTGAACCTGATCCCTGACTGCTTGGGCAATGTCTCTGTCACCACAATGGCCCAGTGGGAGTGAAGCGAATGACTGCTCTTGCTCTGTTCCAGAGCAGGCAATGGTGCAAACTTAGAGGACCAAAAATCTGTCCCAGGTTTGGAGGAGACAAAGTGCCATAAAGAAGGCACAGGGACTTTGGGCACCCTGGGAACTGAAGTGCCCAGTGGGAGTGTTGGATTCACCAGGAGTGGGGACTTCCTTTTGTGGCTGATACTAATCCTAACTTGAGAATTACCTTAGCCCTGAATATCTGGAAAGCAGCTGGGCCCTGGCAGGTGCTGAAGGACCATATGAGGTACACTGACCTCTGCCCATGTGTGCTTGACCATTGATCCTAGACCAGGTAGTGGAGGAGATGGGAAATGAGAGGTTCCCACACATTATTGTCTCCCCACTCCTTCCACCCTTTGAAGTAATCCTTGATTTGAACATCCTACTCTAGAAAAAAGCTCATGAGAGATCTGTTGCCCAAGAGCCAAAGGGGCTGCTGACCTCCTCCATTGATCTGCAACCATGGGCTCCTCACTCGAAGGAAGCAGTGGTTGGGCGGCTCCCCATTCACAGAACATGTTCCAGGGTACAGTGCTCCAGGCTCACTTGGGAAGAGATGTTGCAAGGGCTGGTGGCCATTGGTTGTGGAGTAGCCTGGAGTACCTCCTTCACCTCCAAGGGAAAGGGCACAAAAGACAACCCAGCGAAGGAGTCCCACTGTTTCCTTCCTCTGGCCATGAGGAAGGGGCTCCTTTACCCCAACCTAATCCTTTTCAAAAAGCAACCTTTCTCCTGGAGCAGACTGGAAGAATTGCCACAGAATGAAGGATGACTCAGAGGCCCATGCTTGGATGCACAAAAAAATTTAATGACTCTAAAGAGAAGAAGGTGGCTCACAGAGAGCACCAGGAACAGCCACTAAGATGCAGTGCAGCTTCTGCAGGGTGTCGATGTGCCTGTCCTGCAGAAGAAGAGAGGGTGACAGGTCCCCCTGGACTGGCCTGGAGAGACACAGACAGCAAAGAAAGGAGAGAGAAGAGAGTGGAAGATAGAAAAGTAGACAATGGGCAGGCTGGATGCTTCCTGCCACCATTTACAGAAGAATCCAGAGATGTATTCCAAGTACAAAGGTTTAAAGCTCTATCTCTTGTCAAGCACCATGTTCTGAGGTCTTGGATGTTCTTGCTTAAGGATGTTGCCAGCAGCTTTAGCAGGGGGGGCATCTGCCACCATAGCACCTGGTGATGCAGGAAAGGTCAAAGCCCCCGGAGTTGATGGGCACTCCATCACAGCTGAGGATGCTGCCAACGGCAGCAGAGGTGGAGGATCCCACCACGGTGTTCTGTGGGAAGGAGCTGAGGATGGGGCCGGGCAGGGTCACCACCACGGGGGAGGGCTGGATGGCAACGACGGAGTCCTGGCACTGCCTGACACAGCACTCATTGCAGCTGTTGGCCAGTGGGGTCGGGCCGCAGGGCTGGCAGCAAGGGTTGCAGGGCTGGCAGCAGGACATGTCTCTGGCTCACAGGGTCACCTGGGAGAGAGGCCAGGGAGAAGCACAAAGCAGGGACACATGAGAAGCAGCTCTGCACCCAACCAGCCTGCAGCCAAGGCACCTCCTGGCCCACATTACACTGCCCCATTCAAAGCCCAGGAGGCACCTCAGCCAAGTTCCAGCATCCCTCTGCAGAGAACCTTTTCCCTCCTTTCCTTTCCCAGGAGAAGCAGCTCTCAGCCCTCAGCTAGCACAGCCCAAATCAACTGAGACATTCAGCAAGGAAAGACATGGTCTTGCAGCAGGAGGAGGGGAAGGGACTTCTCACTTACCTGATTCCGCAGGAGGAGGTAAGAGAAGTGGATGAGAGAGCAGAGACTTGAGCTGCCTTTTATAGCAGTCCTGCACTGCCTCAGACCCACAGGCACCTTTTGTGGAAGGCATAATTTTCTGACAGCTCATGTCAAATATGAACCATCCCAGGTAATGGTAGGGGCTGTGTCCTGGTTTCCTGCACTGCTGCCTTTTCATTTCCTGGCTTCAGCTGTGTGCTTCCCCTTATGAAAAGTCTTTTGTAAGTATTGGGAGGAGAGGTGCAAGGATTTCCGGGTCAAAAAGAGTGCTCAGTGCTGTCAGAATGCTCAGATGAAGGGCTGGTGGTATCCTGTGCTGGCAGGATGTTAATCTGGGTCGTTCCTGTGGTCTTGTTTGTAGCAAAGTTATGAGGAATGGGCATCGCTGTCATATTTGGGCTGTCATGTGAGGGGACATGACACACCATTTTCTCTTGCTTCTCTCATCTCTCTTTGATGGTCACTCCTTGTTCCACTCAGGTGAGCATCTGCTGGAAGAGTTTAACCCTATTGCTAAACTGTGCTCATTCATCTCGTTCATCTTTCTCTCTGTGCACTGTTTGTAGGTCCTCTGGGGGCACCAAGGAGTTTGTCTGGGCCCTGATCATTCTCCATGAGTTCTTTTCTGCTACACTTGTCCCTGGTATCTCCTCAGCAGAGTCCCCATCCCTGCACATCTTTCCTGTTTTGTTTGACTCTGCTGACTCACGGTGAGCATACAACTCTTTGCATTATTCCATGCAGGTGTGTACGAGCACGTGTGTGTCATTCTGTACTTGGGTGACCCTCATGAGGGCTCATGATGTCCACAGAGAAGCATGTTCCCTTTGACATGAGGAATGGGAGCTGGTATGGAATTTACAGCTGAATGGTCATGACTTCAACCTGGCAGAGAGGTACCCAGAGAATTAGGACTGAAACATAGTCTCTACCTCCTGTGCCCTCTACTTCTTGCCCTATATACAGGGAGAAAGACCAAGGAAGCCTATCTGCCTCTGCAGGTTGTTATCATTCAGTGGAACCCCTTTTGCTGGAGTGTTGCTGGTGCCTGGGATGGGACACAGGCTCCTCATGTCCAGGCCAATGCCAGATGCACTTCTGCAGCTCATCCACATGGTGCTGAGTGGGGCAAAGGTTGAGACCTGTCAGCAAATGAGTATTGGATGGAAGGTGTTCAGGTGTTGTTTTGCTGTGAGGTGTAGGATGGATGGACACACCCAGCATAGAGGTATCACAGCTGAGTGCAGTCCCCTTCTCTTTGGTGGCCTTGCTGAGGTCTTTGCCATGTAGAGCTGCTGGGAGGCTTGTGCCAGAGCCAAATCCCCTTCTCATTGGAGCAGCTTTCAAGTTTATGTCCTGGTGCTTGGCCCCAACCTGAGTTATGTCTCCAGCTGTGACAGATCTCTGCCTGTATCTGGCCACAGATCCCAGCAATCTCAGTTTGGACTCTGATAGATGTGTGACTTCCCACCTTGACTTGGGACCTTCCTCATCTCTATGTACACACCTGGTGATCGCTGGATATTATTTAACCCCAAGTATTGTCATGAAACTCATCCTGACCATGACTCTCTGACTCACCAACATGTCTTTCCAACTTGACCCCAGACACATGGAAGGCAAAAGCTTGAGCCAGAACAAGAGCAGGACAACATAAAGTCTGTGCAGAGTTGCAGATCTGGAATCTTCTTGTGATTTTGTGGAAAAGCTGGGTTTGCTCTGCTGTCATCAATGTGCAGTGACTGTGCAGAGCAAAGAGCAAAATTACAACCCTGAACTCTGTAAGGGCAGATTTTTGTCTCCTCAAGGACCTGCCAGACAGAATCCTTTGGTAAAGTGCTCTGGCAGTTCAAAGAGGCCCAGGGAGAATGTAAAATGGAGCAGATAAGATCTCCTGATAAAACCTTATGGAAATGGCCATAACTTGTCAGGGTCAACACCCAAAACTCACACCGCCCATGTTCCTTCCCCCTCTCTGTGTGATTTTTTTTCCCTGAGGTTTTTTCCCTGAGTCCCACCTGCCTCCTGCTTGCAGCCCTGTGGTCTCTCCCCTCCCCAGATGTCCCCACGTGGTTCCTGCCAGTACCTAAGCCTAATCCTGCCCTCAGATGTACCGTCCAATCCCCTCCAAACCCTGCCCCTATCCAAACCCTTAAATCCAGACCCCCACCAGAAGTAAAGGCTTTTGGTGTGATTCACGACCCCTGCGTGTGTCTGAATTATTCCTGGAGCCGTCCCCTACCCAGTCCCGAGAATAACTAGCTCCATCTATTCAACCTGCCAAAGGCATGAAATGGATCTACCAAAGACATTAGATGGCTGCATTTTTGGAGCATTTCTTTCCAAATCTTACAGCATTATTATTCAAAGTTACATCTATCCTTTACTGTAGCCTGAAATGTTGGTTTTCTGTTGAATTTTAAATTAATTTAATTCAATTTCCTTTATACTCTGTTAAACCAACCTTTACTGGTTCTTTTCTGTTGATTTTTGTATTCACCTAGATTTGCCTTATAATCCCTTGTACCCACTGCTATTTGGCAAGGTTTTTGTAACAGTGAGGAGGTTATGGGAAGATCCCAGGCACTCTCTCCCCAAGTTTTACAAGTCTAGTCCCAGCCAGATAAAGAATGGACCTGGTGCTGGCCAAGTCTGAGCCTGTCAGTGACAGTGGTCCAGCCTTCATGAAAACATATTTAAGGAAAGGCAAAACAGTGCACAGGAAGTATGGGAAGAAGAAATCCAAACCCAGTGTGTTGTTGGGATTCAAAAATGGAAAAACAACAGAATCCAAAGAAGACTCCCAGAGTGATGACTTAATGCACCTTGCAGACATCGCGTATCTCCTATCTTTTGCATTTAAACAGAAATGAAGTTTGTGTGTTCCTTGCCCTGTACCAAGACCTGTTTTGCAGTATTCTTTTTTCCCCTCTGCCTTGTGTTCATGAATAATGGATTAGCTTTAGATATTTGCTTTCCTCAGGATAAACAAACAATAATCCTTTAGTTAAGCCTGGATTCTCCCCTGTTTTACATAATGCTTGCCCCTTAATTATACTAACCCTATGACACTGGAGGTTTTTACAATGAATTGTCTTTATTCTTCCCTCTGAATAAAGTCTGTTATTTGACTGTCACCGTGTGTTGCATTAAAAATCCTGCAAACCCAAGGATTAGACAAGAAGAAAGTGGAGGAGGTAATTCTGGTGATGCTACAGAGATTCCCCTGCAGCCTGTGGGGCAGATCATGAGGAGCACATCTCCACACTGAAGCCCCTGAGGGACCCCAAGCCAGAGCAGATGGAAACTGGCTACAGGAGCTGTCGCCTTATCCTGTGGAGCAGATCTTGAAAGAGTTCAGGCTGTGGGATGAACTCACATTGAAGTATGGGAAAAATGTGAGGAGGAAGGAGCAAAAGAAAGGAACTGTTCTGTTCTTCCTTTTTTGTTGGGGTAACTTTATTCTAGAAGTTTTCCTCTTCTCTCACCCAGGCCCTTGTCAGGCACTATCCTTTGTACTTCTCCTGATGTGTCTTGGACTCAAACTCCCATTTCAGTTTCTTCAAATATCTTGTTCAGTGAACCTGATGGGACTCCACCCCAAAGCTTTCTAGCCTCTCTACCTTTCCTGTTAGGAAGGGGAGGTAATGTTGATAAGTGTAAGTAAAACATCGTGTTTACAGCCCCAGTGATATGAATGCCCAAATATCCTCCTTGAGACGCATTTGACATTTCCTTCATGGTCAGGGATGTGTTTGAGTACCTGAGTAATAATTACATGAAACTTTAAAGCTCTCTCATGGCCATGTTCCTAGTGGTTCTGGGACCACCCAGGGCTTCCCTGTATCAAACAGAGCCTCAATATCCTACTTCCAAGGCTGAAGAGGGTTGTTCTTTTGGGACAAGCAGAGTCTGCACTGCCTGCAGTTGCTGAGACTTGGCCATCAGAAATGACGCTGTGTGTTCATACCATGCCCTCTCCTTCTTAAGATGAATGAGAAGGTGAGGAGAAGGCTCTGGGCTCAAGCCAAGATGATTTCTCCTACTGTCTCCTACTCCCCAGTTCTTACAGACATCTTCTGACCAAACTTTCTCCCCAAGGACAACTCAGCCCAGAGCAACAGGAACTGCCTTGCGTGCCTGGGAATCTTCTGACCTCCCAGAGCCTCCTGCAGCACCAGGGTCCTCCCATGAACACAACATATGTTGGGATCACCATCAGCAGGACATATTCCAGGGTCAAGGGGAACATTTCTAGGCAGATATGCAGCAAGGGAAGGACTGATGGTTGCTGATTGTGGAGTAGCCAGAGCTGCTGTCGTCACCTTCAAGGGCCAGGAACTGAAGATGGCAAACAGAGGTCCTCCCCTCCAACTCCTTTGGGAAGGGGGTCCATTTGCTCCCTCATTTATTCACACCTGGCAAAACTCCTTTCTCTCTGGATAGCTTTAGTGAGGATCTGGAATGAAAAGGACAACACAGAGCCAAAACCTGAGATGCAGCATGGTTTAATGAGACTAAAGAGAGAAACCAGTTGTCTCTGAGAGAAGGAAACAGTGAAAGGATCACCACAGGCAAAAAAGAATCAGTGCCCACAGGGGAAGAATGGGGCAGGTCCACCCTAATATTATTTTGGTAGGCATCAAGATGGAGGGAAGAAGAGTATAATGAAGGAAAAAGTGGGAAATGAAAAAGCACAGGAAGGAAATGAGAGGCAGAGATCAGGTTTTCAGAGAGTCCAGGATAGCCACATCCAAAGGGCTGACATCTTTTGTAGGGGGAGAGGAACATGCTCAGCTTCTCTGAAAGCAATGACAAGAACCTGTGACATTCAGCCTGGAATCATCCTCTGGCCATTTTGTCTATTCTGTCACTGGTGTTTTAGCAAGAGGGGCACCTTCTGATGCCACTGTAGCACCTGGTGATGCAGAAGAGGTCAAAGCCCCCGGAGTTGATGGGCACTCCATCACAGCTGAGGATGCTGCCAATGGCAGTGGAGGATCCCACCACAGTGTTCTGTGGGAAGGAGCTGAGGATGGGGCCAGGCAGGGTCACCAGCACAGCAGGCGGCTCAATGACGACGGTGGAGCTCTGGCACTGCCTGACACAGCACTCATTGCAGCTGTTGGCCAGCGGGGTTGGGCCGCAGGGCTGGCAGCAAGGGTTGCAGGGCTGGCACTCCTGGCACTTCTCAGCACATGCCATGTCTTGAGTCTGCTGCTGCACCTGGGAGAGAGGGCAGTGGGGAGGCAGAGCACACACACACACTGAGGAACAGCCAAAGCAGCAACAGGGAGCCAAGGCATGTGCTGCTGTTTGGCCAGGGAGAGGTTGTGCAGGGGGAAACAAGGGAGCCGTTTCCTGAACCCAGTAGGTCCTTCAGAGTTCAGCCAGGCACAGTGATGTTTCTGCCTAAAATGCAGGAAAATAACCCCTTCAGCCGAGCCTCAACCTCTGTCCAGAAGGAAATGGTCTGCTCTCTGCCCACACAACCATGATCAGAGAGCACTCGTAGAAGAGCAAGGAGCAGGGATGGGCTGGAAAGCTTGACCCTATCCTAGAAAGGGTGGAGGAGAAAGGGGATTTCCACTCATCTGGTTCCCAGGAGAAGGAGGCTTTTATACTGGCCCTATAGTGCTCAGGGCACAAAGTTGTGCTGCATAAGTGACAATTTTCCTGCATGATCACAATGATTGGAGAGATCATAGGGAATAATACGGTATGAGCTGCTCTTTTCCTCTACACTGACTTTGCACTTCCTGGCTGACATCATCCCAGTTCTCTCACAGGCATTTCTGAATGTGGTATGAAAGGTTCCAGGATTCCCTGTAGCAAGGATGTGTGAGTGTGGGCAGAAGTTATAAATGAAGTGCAGAAGGGATCCAGGGGAGGAAGGTGATGCCAGCTTAGGGCACTCAGGTGGATTTTTTAAGGTTCTAATAAGAGGAAGGGCCTCAGCTTCTTCAGTCATTGACTCATCACTGAAGAGCTCCCTGACTATGTGTCCCATCCTCATCTCTCCTTTTCCATCAGCTCAT
>JAWWEV010000082.1:2931315-2943010 GCA_035583235.1 Hafferia zeledoni | reverse complement strand
TTTCACCTGACCTATGAACATAACCCTTTTGCAAATGAGCCCCAGAATCTGATCAAGTGGGACATTTTTCAGGTGTGGTTTTCCACTCTTCCTCGGGGATTTGAGGTGGATCTGGCATCAGGCATGGGTGAATTTTAAAGAATAGAGAATCATTTCCCCTTGTTTGTTATCACAGGGATCAGACACTATAATTCTATTCCAGCCTTTGGGTCCAGCAGTTAGGTTTTAAAGCTATAGAATGCTGGGTACATTGGATCTTTCTTAAGCAGCATCTTTAACTTTTCTTCCAACTTCTGCTTGTTTCTCTTCTTCTTCCTATAACTATTTCTGCAGCTGCTCAGTTTTCAATAGCAGTAATAACTTGGCTATTTTTCTCCTTTCTATTGCCTCTCTCAGATCTAGTTTCTATCTACTATGCTTTTCCCTATCCAAATTCTCCAATCATTGTCTTTCTCCTTTCTCTGCTGAAGCAAGTACAGTCCTAAGATGATCAGTCTCAGTCATATTTTTACAAGCTTGGATTCTCAGTTTGTCTTCTGTCTCTCTCTCAGAAGGCAGTAATAACTTTAATACTTCATTTTCTTACTTCAAAACAGTGTATTCTACATCAGATATTCATTTGGAAGCAGGAGATTCTGTAACTTCTTTCTACACATAGCATAGACTCCTAAAATTGCATAGATGACACCTTTTGTTTTCCATATCTTTCATTTCTCTAACACTGCATTTTTGCAATTAATCACTTCATCAGAGCTATATCAATTTCCATTTGACTATTCCCTGCTTGGTGGAGTCATGCAGACATTATATTTTGTCATTTCATTCAAAATGAAGGAACAGTCAAACATGGTCATTTCCTTGGCAGTTGTGGTTTGCAGTTGCTTAGATCCCTCTCAGCTGTTAACAGTCAAAATATCACATCCTCGTGCCCTCTTCCAAGAACTCATGGGTAGAGTGATGGTATCCAACATGGACCCTTTCCACCACAGCATCCTGTCTGTGACACCAAAAAATGTGGCATCTCACTCTGAGAAAGAAGGAAACTCATAGGTGTGCAGATACTTGTGGTATAAGAGAAAGGGCAAAAATATTGGGTCCACAAAAACTTAGAAAGATTTATTGGTAAATCATACACTCAGAAATTAATATAGATTAGTTCCTTGTCTTCTACTATAACTGTATGGTGCACTGTCATTAGAGGGTAGAGTGAAAGGGAGAAGAGAGATATTAAAGAGAAGGAAAGACAAAGAAAGAAAGAAAAAAAAGAAAGAAAGAAAGATCACCCGTCCTGGATCCAGCATTAATCCAGCTGATGGGGTGTCCAGAGTCCTGGGGGTGTTTCCCAGGCTTTGTGGGAGCCTTTTTATAGATAAACTTACCCCACACTGGATCTCAAATTTTTGATTTCTATACAAATTAGTTATCATGATCAGTCTATTCTCCTGGATCATTCCGATAATGGATCAGAGGGCTTTGGGGGTCTTTGGTGGTCTTGATCTCCTCTACTGGGTCAGCCTTTCATCAATGGTCCATGCCTTCATTTCTGTACTTGCTCTATTGTGCTCCAAGAGCCAGAACAAGGACATTTATCCCAGAAAAGTGCTGCTCTACCTCTGTATGTCACCTTCTCCAACCACATCCCTTTTTTTTCTCCCTGTGTCTTCTTACCAACAGTCCTTGGTTGACTTCTCTGCCATCCTTGCTATTGCTGTTTGAGACACACACACATCTTATATTTGAGACACACACACATTTGAGACTCTTATTTTCTGGCCTTCTACACTCCCCAACAGTGCCAGGCATTGCAGGTACACAGACAAGGCTACAGCACTCAGGTCTCACCAAAGAGAATCCCCAAACCAGACCAAACATTTCATGCTGCCCCCAGGCAGCCTCTGGGGACTGAGCTGTTTCTTGATCCTGTCTCATTTAAAAATTTCAGTGTTATGGTAGCTCTGTGGGGATGGAAGAGTCCTCTGCCCTCACTGGTCCTTGTCTTGAGCCAGGAGCTATGGTAAGAGGAATGAGAACATGGGGAGGCTCAGAGAAGGAAGGTGGTGTGTCGGGGCAGACCCAGCCGGCAGTGGTGAACATCAGGGTTTGATCCACTGGCCCCAGGAAACAGTGTCAATTCTAGAAGGACCAAGAATCCCCACCAGCAGCAGCAACACAGGAATCTAGTCAAGGCATATATCCTTCTCTCCATAAGCCTCAAATGAGGGCCTGCCTGGAAACGAGTTCTCAAACATTTGGCCTTGACTTCTGTTTGTTGTGGCCTTAGGGAGCAGAAGGGAATTCCAACATCAGCAGGCATCGCCACACAGGAGAAACCACCCACTGTCTCTCCTCTTAAAAGATATTCCTTAAAAGCAAACTTCCTGGCAAAATGGTTTGACCTTTGTCAGATGAAGCCTTTCATCTGCAAAAGCTGCAGCTGCCTGCTCTGACTTCTCCTGTGTGATTCCTGCCAAGATCAGTTGTTTTCTATCAGTGTTTCCCAGATTTCCTTTTCCCAGAGGCTTACATTTCTGGGAACACCACTACCCATGCCTCCACCCTTCCCTAATCCAGCTCCCTCACTCCTCCTCCTTCCATGCTTGACAGTAATTTTATCCCATCTGGCTACTACTGAGAATTTCCTGAGTGGTTGTAAGGTAGTATCCAAAGTGACTGACTCCAGAGGTAGACAGAAAAATTTTATCCCCATTTCCTGTGTCAACTGGGCTTCCCATCCCCTCTGCTGCAGATTGAGCTGAAAAATGTGATCTTGAAATCTGCTGTGCTGACAACTGAAACTTTGAAGCTCCTGCTCACTTCACTAGGAGAGGACCCTAGCAGAGTAGTAAAGTAGTGCGCCAAGCCAAATGTCCTTGGAATTTACTGGAAGTGAATAAAAAGAGGTGTTCATGGGTCTTGCCAAGGAGGTGGAGTGTGGAGGTCAGCATAGCACAGGCTGCCAAAGGATGCTTGTGTCCATATGTGAAAGGACAGAGAAGGACTGTTTGTATAGTGTGGGGTTGTGTTTGATTGTCATCCTCCTGCTGCATTGAGGAATTGTGTCTCTCTCTGCATGGAGGTTCCCACAGCATGTGCTGTTTACAGAGATCTCTCTCTTGAGGAATATCTCCATCTATGGGGAGAAGGGAGAGAAAATGCAGTTGTAAGGAGAGACTGATGGACACTGGGGTTCAGGTTTTCTATCTATTCCTTTTCTTTTCTCCACCCAGGAGCAAGAAGTCCCTCCTCCTTCCTTGATAGGGCTGGATGCAGACACATCTGGCAGAGTAGTGGATGGCAGAAGATCATCAGGGACAGGACAGAAAGAACCACAAGATGTCAAAGAATAGGGGGCATCTGGAGAAAGGAGTTTGAATATGTCTGAAGGGTAGGCAGGAAGGTGAAAGAGTAGCTTCCCTCTGATGATGAGAAGGGGTGAAATGTGGCAGCCTGCAACTCAATGGGACAACAGTTTTAATTCTGTCACTATGCTTAATTGTATCCACATGTGTGCGTAAAAAAGGTTTCAGCTTTTCTCTTGAGAGAAAAGCAGGAAAGTTGTGAGACTAAATGTTGGAATATGTGGGAACAGGTAATGCATGTGGAAGTGCAAATGTAAGTGGTCCGAGCACGTATTTCCCCTGTGGTACATCTGATCCTGATTGTGCAGGTATATTGTCTTCCATGATTCTTCCAGTGTTCTGGTCTGAGTAGCTCCTCCCTAACATGTGACCCCACATCAGCAGGAAAAGCTACTTATGGGTTCCTTCTACACAGGTCTCAGGCAGAAAAGGAGAGTCTGTTCATCTGGAAAGTGCCTCAAAAAGGCTAGAATCATATAAGCATAAAATAGGTTCATTGAGTCTAACTCCTTCACAAAATAACACCAACAATCCTACCCTGTGCCTGAGAGCATTGTCCAAAAGCCCCTTGAGCTCTGGCAGCCTTGGGACCATGCCCACTGCGCTGTTCAGTGCCAGACCACCCTCTGGGGGAAAAATCTTTCCCTGAGATCCAACCTAAACTTCCTCTGCCACAGTTTCATGCCCTTCCTTCAGATCCTGTCACGGGTCAACACAGAGAAGAGATCAGTGCTGCCCCTCCACTGCCCCTTGTGAGGAAACTGCAGACCACAGTAAGGTCTGACTGCAGTGTCCTCTTTTCCAGGCTGAGCAAACCAAGTGCCCTCAGCTGCTCCTTGTATGGCTTCCCCTCTAGACTTCAGCATCTCCATGTCCCTCCTTTGAATGCTCTTTAATAGCTTTATATTCTTCCTAGAGTGTGGTGCCCAAAACTTGAGATGAGGCCACCCCAGTGCAGAGCAGAGCAGGACAATTCCCTCACTTGTCCATCCAGTGATGCTGTGCCTGATGCCCTGCAAGACATGGTTGACCCTCTTGGCTGCCAGGACACCCTGTTGACCCATACCCAACTTGCCATGGACAGGGATGACCAGATCCCTGTCTGCAGTGCTGTTCTCCAGTGTCCTGTTCCCTAATCTGTCTGTATAGTTACAGTGGCCTCAGCACAGATACAGAATCCATAACATATCCATAACATAGTGTTTTTAAAACTTCATACAGCTAATGAATTTCCAGCCCTCTAATTTGCCTAGGTATGAAGGTAAAGGGTGAGGCTGACTGCAGTGGAAAGGTGCTGTCCTTACAGAGAAGTCATAGGGAGTTTGCATGCTTTTTGTTAAAAAACAATGCACAACTGAGAATTGTTGTATAGCTTCACTGTAAAAAGAAAAGTCCACTGCATTGAGTCTCATACTCTCCTTCCTCCACCTTTTTCCTTGAGCAGATTGGAAGAGATGCCAGCCAATGAAGGAAGACTCAGGGGCCCAGGTTTGGATGCACAACTTTAATGAGTGTAGGGAATAAAAGGATGTGGCTCACAGAGGGGCATCAGAAGCAGCCATTAACTTGTAGTGGAGCTTCTGAAGGATGTACATGTGCCTGCCCTACAAAGGGAGGGAGGGTGACAGGTTCCCTTGAACTGTCCTGGAGAGGCACGGACAACAAAGGAAAGAGAAAGAGGAGAGACTAAAAGAAAGGAACAATGGCTTAAAGATATAAATACAATGTCCCAAAGCTCTATCTCCTGCTCAGCACCATGTTCTGAGGTCTTGCAGGTTCTTGCCCAAGGATGTTGCCAGCAGCTTTAGCAGGGAAGGCACCTGTTGCCGCAGTAGGGCCTGGTGATGCAGGAGAGGTCAAAGCCCCCGGAGTTGATGGGCACTCCATCACAGCTGAGGATGCTGCCAACAGCAGCGGAGGTGGAGGATCCCACCACGGTGTTCTGTGGGAAGGAGCTGAGGATGGGGCCGGGCAGGGTCACCACCACAGCAGAGGGCTGGATGGCAACAGTGGAGCTCTGGCACTGCCTGACACAGCACTCATTGCAGCTGTTGGCCAGCGGGGTCGGGCCGCAGGGCTGGCAGCAAGGGTTGCAGGGCTGGCAGCAGGACATGTCTCTGGCTCACAGGGACACCTGGGAGAGAGGCCAGGGAGAAGCACAAAGCACGGACACATGAGAGGCAGCTCTGCACCCAACCAGCCTGCAGCCAGGGCACCTCCTGGCCCACATTTCACTGCGCAACTCAAAGTCCAGGAGACACCCTAACTGAGTCTCATTTTCTCTCTGCAGAGCACCTTTTCTCCCCTTCCCTCTCCCAGAAGAGGCAGCTCTCAGCCCTGGGTTAGAACAGCCCATATCAGCTAAAGTAGGGGGAGGAGAAGAGGTTTCAAACTCACCTGATTCCCAAGGAGAAGATGTTGAGAGAAGCGAATGAGAGATCAGAGAGTTGGGCTGTCATTTATAGCAGTCCTACACTGCCTCAGGCCCAAAGGCACCTTTGTGGAAGTCATAGTTTACTGACAAGCTCATTTCAAATGTAAACCATCTTAGGCTTTTTCCTGGTTTCCTGCACTGTTGCCTTTTAATTTCTTGGCACATTTCATATTCTTTCCTGCTTGAGGGCTTCTGTTAGTGCCAGAGGGACAAGCCCAAGGCTTTCCGGGACCATAAACATGTCAACACAGGCAGACGGCTCAGTTCAAGGGCTGATGTCATTCAATGCAGTCAGGTGTTGTCCACCTGTGTCATTCCTGTGGTCTTGTTTGTGGCAAAGTTGTAAGAAAATGATCATCGCTCTTATGCTTCTCACCCTCACGCCCAAGGACTCCCTTGTGAGGGGACATCCCAGCATCTCCTCTGGAGATCCCCAGTTGCTGAATTTCTCCTGTCCTTGTAAGAGTATACAGACTTTTGAGTGATTTCAGGCAGGACATCGAACTAAATATCCTGAATTGATCCCCTTATGATGGAGTGTTTCTGGTGACTGAGATGGGACACAGGCTGCCCATGTGCAGGTCAATGCCAGATGCACTTCCACAGCTCATCAACCTTGTGCTCAGTGAGAGAGTGGCTGCACCTCACAGCAATTGGCTGTTAGGGGGAAATGACTGGGGTCTGGATTGTGCTCTGCTTTGAGATACAGAACAGATTCTTTGTGTGGCACAAAGGAAGTCAAACATGTTTAACTCAAACTCCTTTCATGTTAAAGCACCAGGACTTCCATATCTGTCCCCCACAAAAAATTGAGCCTGCAGTCCTAGCAACTGTGTCTGGAAAGGCAGGAAGGTGTGATTTTTAGGCAAACTGCCAAAATTCTGTTGTTTTTTTCATGGTCTGGTCTTGTAAAGTTCATTTTGCCCAGAAAGAAACTGTTGTGCACTGACCCCAACCCCATGTTCTGCATCCCACTGTGCTGCTTAAGGGTGGAGGAAATAGGAAAACAGAGAATGAGAAATAGGTGTTGTGTATGTGAAAAAGATTTGGGGACAGAGTGAAGGTATTTTAGCTGCTTTTGCATTTTCTGTCTATCTTGCTCTGTTTTGTTTGTAAAATGTAGAATGAGTGTTCCTCATGTCAAGCCTAGGTTTGCCTAAGTTGGTAAGCAGTAAGTCATGCCTCTGTCTTTACCTTGAGCCACAACTTTTTTCTCCTTACTTTTTTCTGAAAGGGAAATACCTCTCCCTCTCAGAATGGACAGACACCATTTTCATGACCATTCATGGCATGAGGGGCTCCAGGAACCCTGACACAACAATCCTTGTCTGTATTCTGGCCATGGCTGTGAAAGTCTCTGCCTCCCAGTTGGATCAAGTAAGTGACTGGCAGGACCTGCGCTCTGTGGAGCAGAGTCCAAGGCTCCCAGGATCTGACACATTTGAGGCCAGTGAAGAGCTGATTTCAACTGCAGCTGGGGAAAATGCTACCATTCTGTGGCGGCCCCACACTCAACTGGGTTGTCAATAGGTGTCCTGGGTCATGGTGACCCAAACAGGTGGACATCAGCAAGAGGCTGGTCAAGAAATGCCTGGATGGGGCCCTACACCAGCCAATCTCCATGTATCCAGATGAGTTTGTCAGAAGCCTGTCAGACCCCTCCATGCCATATGACAGGTACGAGACTGACAGCCTGGAGGGCTTGGCAGTTGTAGGG
The DNA here is from genome assembly GCA_035583235.1 of Hafferia zeledoni. NCBI lineage: Eukaryota > Metazoa > Chordata > Aves > Passeriformes > Thamnophilidae > Hafferia > Hafferia zeledoni. The sequence continues at coordinate 2,935,500 of JAWWEV010000082.1, read as the reverse complement.
GAGAAGCCCAAAAACCCTCCAGCTGCCAAATCTTGTGAAGTTTTCGGAAGGTCAGGGAAGCAGGGACCTCTCTCTACACTGGAACTTTTTAGTCAAATGTACAGTAGCCAGAGCTACCCTCTTCCTTTCTCACAGACTCCTGATGTGTCTGGGACCCATTGAATCTGGCACTCTGGGGCCATGGCCAGGAAAAAGCCTTCACTGTCTGGCCTCTGCTCTGAAAGACTTACAGGGCAAAGGAGGGCTGCTTGGGCCCCTCTGATCAAAAGGCACAGAGCTTGCCCATGCCAGGAAGGGCTACCTCTCTTTTCTGTCCTTACCTTCCCCTGCCTTGCTGGGCAGGCTGGAAAACTTGGAAAGAGCCAGACATGACAGAAATAGTGGGAAGGGAAAAAGCTGTGACAAGGGCAGAGGGAGGGACAGGGTCTGCATGTGTCAAGTGCAGGTGGATATATCCAAATTATATACAAGTCAATCATTAGCTTATTTACCCTAATGTAATTAATCTTTCAAACCTCCTGCCATACTTTGTTTTGTGACATCCCCTCCCCTTTGACTGCTTTCAGGGCACCACATTCCCTGTGGCTGAGGTGCCCATGCTAAGGACAGCCCCTGCCCTCACTTCCAGACATGCAGTGTCACCATGTACAACGTCACTGCTGCCATCCCCACAGGGACCTCAGGGCTGATCTGCAGCCTCTGCTCACTCAGTGCTCTGAGTCACTGTTTCCATGCATGCTGCTGGCCTTTCATGGGCCACATAGTGTGATTTTGGGGTGTTGTGCCCCCAGGCTGCAGCACATGACCTGTTTCTGCTGCCAGTTTTCATGAGCTGTGGGGGCACCAGATGCCCCATAGCAGCACCAGATGCCCCACGGCAGCAACTCTGAGCAAGGAGAAGCACCTTTCTGCACTGCCCAAGGGTGGAAGAGACCCTCCTCCTCATGGACAACTGAACAGCCCTTGGTCCTACCACAGCTCCCAAGGCACTGCTGACGTGGAACAGGCAAGATTTGTTCTGGGAGGACTCTTTGAATCCAATAACATAGCCAACAATCCCTAGCAAGTGTAGGAACACCAAGATTTAACATAGCTTGCTAGTGTAACTCTTTGATTAAAATATATAATCACAACTGATGTACTTTTTGTTTCTTTGTTTGTTTAGTTGATTATTTCTGAGGAAACTCAGGTAGAAATGGAAAATGAATCCTCCAATTTCATGTTTTCCTTCCAAGGCTTTTCTGTTCGCACTACAACTTCATTCAAAAAGTTAGCAGTACAAGCTCAACACTACCATGGGAAATAGAACAAGACCCTTCTGATGCCTTTAAAGTATTTTCAACCATTCATGGTTTTGAGACCAAGAGCTTGTTGTATAGACTTTCTCTCAAAACACAGAAACTTTTGTGTTAGCATGAAGTCCTAGAAACAGTGAAAATGTTTAGACTGGAAATTCCTTCAAAAGATCCATTTGGAACTTTTAGGATGCCAATGTCATTCCTCACTACAAGTCACAAAACATGTATGGTAAATTGTCCTAATGTGTTGAAGACATGAGCTTTGTGAGGGGTGGAATGCAGCCTCTCAGAGGAAATTCATACATTCAGCCAAACTCCAGGGAGCATTGCATGGCTCTAGGAGACCACACAGCTATTTGGAGTTCCTATTCAGAGACTCTGAAGGTAAACAGGAAAGATTCATCCCCTTTGTCACCTGGGTCTCCCATCCTTCCTGTGAAAACCTCAGCTGAAAATCGTGATCCTGAAAGCTGTACAGATACAGGGCTGACATGGAGAAAGGCTGAGGTTGTGCTGTTGTGGCTCTCTGCTACAGGAAGTCAGGAGTGTCCTTGGAACTTGTTGCTATCCAAGGGATCCCTCTGTGATCACAGAAAGAATCCCTCATTCTCCTCTGCAATCTCTACCCCCCCACCCAGCAAGTGCCTCTGCTTCCTTTTAGTGGGGATGCAGGCAGTTCCTCAGGTGTCCCTATGCTCTGCTTCCTCCCTGCCCTCTCTCCCAGGTGGGATCCTCCAAATCTTCTGCCATTGGCAGCATCCTCAGCTGTGATGAAGTGCCCATCAACTCTGAGGGCTTTGACTCCTCCTGCAGCACCAACCACTATTGTGGCAGCAGAAGGCACCTCCTGTGCTAAAGACACCAATGACAGACCAGACAAGGATCCCTGTGAATCTAGAAAATTATGCCAGACAGAATGACAGAGATTGTGGCCATTGGTTTGAGAGAGGCACAACACGTCCTGCTGCTACAAATGGTGTAAGCCCTTTGGAAGGGTCTGAACTGGACTCTGAGATTATGGCCTCTGTTTCTCATTTCCTTCTTTTGCTTTTTCCCTTCCCATTTACCTTGAAAAGTGCCCCACAGATGGTGATCCCAAGCTGTGTACTGTACTCCTTGGAGGACGCTGGTGCCATAGAGGGTGAGCAGACCCACAGAAACTGGGGCAGATCCTTTTGCTGTGGGTGGAGTTTTACTGGGACAGAAGACAGCCATGTAAGAGAAATCGCCTTGGCTTGAGCCCAGAGCCTTCTCCTCACCTTCCCACCCATGTCCAGGAGAAGGGGCCATGGCATGGATCCATGGATAGCTCAAGCAAGTCCCCTGCTCTTCCATCACAGCCATGCAGTGGCCAGGCAGCCTCAGATGTCCACTGTACACATTTGCAGGACTGAGGTACTTTGCAGAGGGCACATCCCCCACTGCCATCACACAGAGCACTTCCAGGACAGGTAAAGTTATTCACATGGACTGGGAGGATGACACAGACAACAAATTGCTAGTTTCTGCCACAGTACCAGAGAGAGATCAGACAAGATCACACTTCAGGGTGGCATGGCTGTAGTTTTAAAGTTAAGCAGAATTGGGCCCAGATAGTACTTGAATGGGAGATCTCCTGGGAATGCCAGATGCTGTAATCCTGAGGACTTGACTGTCACTGTCCAAGCTCGCCAGGCTGTGGCAGATGAACCTTAGGAGTTAAATTGTGTGGCCAGTTTTGCATACGCTGTGCCTCACCTAAAAAAATCCACCGCACAGGCTTGAAGGACACATCCACGTGGGTAGAGCCCTTCCCAAAATCTTTGTTCATGAAGCCCATCCATGATGACCACAGAGAGAGCATGGATCAGAATGGCCCTTGGTCTCCTTTTGCAATGCATGCAACTGCAATCCCATCCTGGGAGTCAAGGGAGGAAGAACATTTCAGTGGCAGAAACTCTCTAACCAACTTGTCCTTTTCCCTGAGGCAACAATGCCAGTGCCTCACAGGAAGACAAACTTCATTCACAGATCTCTGGGCGCATAGGGAAAATTAGGTATGTCAGGGAAGAACTGGAACCACTTCCCCCAGAGCTCAGCCTTGCACAGAAGGGTCTCCTACCTCCACGCCAAGACAGGAGAATTCTATGGTGCCACTACAGCTTTGAAACAAACAAACAAACACACAGAAATGACAGAGGTTCACATCACCTGCCCACAAGGCATGCCAATAGATCTGAGCATTCTGCCTCCACTGAAGTGTTTATATCCTGGAAATCCTTAGACTTCTCCTGGCACTTCCAGAAGACTTCATGTGGGAAAACACGTGGCACGTGCCAGGAAATGAAAAGGCAGCAGTGCAGGAAACCAGGAAAAAGCCCCTACAATTACCGGGGATGGTTCACATTTGACATGAGCTGTCAGAAAATTATGCCTTCCACAAAGGTGCCTGTGGTCTGAGGCAGTGCAGGACTGCTATAAAAGGCAGCTCAAGTCTCTGCTCTCTCATCCACTTCTCTCACCTCCTTCTCCACACAAAAGAGGTGAGTCTAAAGCCTCTTCTCCTCATCCTCCTGATGCAAGAGCAGATCTTTCCTCTGTTGATGTCTCAGCTGACACAGGCTATTCTAATCCAGGGCTGGAAACTGCATCTCCTGGGAGAGATTAGGGCAGAGAAGGTGTTCTGCAGAGAGAGGGTGGGAGTTAGTTGTATCTCCTGGGCTTTGATCCAGGCAGTGTAATGTGGGCCAGGAGGTGCCCTGGCTGCAGGCTAGTTGGGTGCAGAGCTGCCTCTCATGTGTCCGTGCTTTGTGCTTCTCCATGGCCTCTCTTCCCAGGTGACCCTGTGAGCCAGAGACATGTCCTGCTGCCAGCCCTGCAACCCTTGCTGCCAGCCCTGCGGCCCGAC
>JAWWEV010000082.1:2903378-2920337 GCA_035583235.1 Hafferia zeledoni | reverse complement strand
TGCTGCCGTTGGCAGCATCCTCAGCTGTGACGGAGTGCCCATCAACTCTGGGGGCTTTGACCTCTCCTGCATCACCAACCGCTACAGATGTCGGCCCTGCTAAAGCTGCTGGCAACGTCCTTGGGCAAGAACCTGCAAGACCTCAGAACATGGCGCTGGGCAGGGGATAGAGCTTTGGGACATTGTATTTAGAGCTTCAGGAGATTGTCTGCTTCTTCCACTCTTTCATCTCTTTCCTTTGCTGTTCGTGTCTTACCAGGCCAGTCCTTGGGGTCTTATCACCTTCCCTACCTCTGCAGGGCAGGCATCTGGACAGGCTGCCTGAGCTCCACTACATCTTAGTGGGTGCTTCTGGTGCCCTCTGTGAGCCACCTTCTTTTTTTCTTCTTTAGACTCATTAAACTTGTTTTGCATCCCAGCTTGGGTGTCTGAGTCCTCCTTCATTCTGTGCAACTCTTCCAGTCTTATATGGGAAGGAAGATGGAGGAAGCGGAGGGTGGGACTTCCTGCAGTGGATTTTGTATTGTGCATTTTGTGAGAGAGCTGTAAAAATCAGCCCTGTCAACTCCACAGTGAAAGGGCTTTAGGAGACCATGGGTCTAAAGAGTGGTAGCAGTGGGCATGGGAAGCAACAATGCCCTCAGACATTACCATTACCTCTTGTCTTCCTTCTGCCCTCCATTACCCAGTTTAGGGTCCATGAGCAGCACACATTCTCAAAGATAGATGACACTCGTACTTCATCTACAGGCCTGACAGGCACCAGCTGTCCAGACATTCAGGGCTGAGGTTATTCCCAGTTTGGGATCAGTATCTTCCACTACCAGGCTATGCAGTGCAGTCCCCATTCCTGTGAACCAACTCCCCCCCAGGGGCTACCGTGGCCCCAGCTGAGCACACAGGGACCCAAGGCCCACTTTCTGCCCAGCACACCTCCAATTACAGACAGAGGGGAAGTGGGCAGTTGGTGCACTGAACATGTCCACAGCAACCTGGGGATGCTCTGCAGGCCGGTGACCCCCTGACTCCTCACGTTTTCTTCAGGAGTCCGCCTTCCTTGAGTTGAAGTAAATGGCCTTTGTCTTCATTGTCTGTTCACATGTTTGGGTATGGGTTTTAATAAAAAGTTTTTAAACCTTGGACTTCAGCCCCAGGAACAGCTCTAAATCCTGGCATTCCTTGGGTGTCCATGGTCTCCTGGTTGCAGGAAAGGAAACTCCTGAAGGCACAGCTGGGCTCAAAATAATGGCTCAGGCAAACAACACTCCGTGGACCACATGAATTCACACCCTGTGCTTTCCTGCACAAACACCATTGTCGTCCATCTCACTGAGCACTGGGCACTTTCAGCGGTCCAGGACAGGTATAGAGCACAAACACTGAGAATGACCCTGCTGTTACTCAGCTTCCCTGTCCCTCCCCAGTGCTCTGACACAGGGCCAGTCTCAGCTCTGTTCATATACTGTTTCTTCTCACTAGCAAGTCAGCATCTGCCTGGTCTTCAATCCTTGGCCATTGGAGATCTGTCCTCCAACAGACCTTGCACGCTATTGGGAACCACATGGGCACAATGACGGGCAGGGCTGTGTCCTCAGAAATGTATTTCCTCTCCAATATGATGGGTTCTGCAGGAAAGAGGACCAGTCTGGCCAGTTACACTGGAAGGACAATATTGCTACTAAGCCCAGGAAGGAGCAGCCTGGCATGGATCCATGGCCCCATTGCATCCTGGGCCCAGGATATGGACCCCACGTACCCCAGGATGGACCCTTTAAAGCACAGCAGAATAGTCCCTTAAAAATGTTAGAGAAGAGACATGGTCTTCTGGGAACCCGCATCTGCCTCCTGAAACAGAAGTCTGATTTGGATCTGCTGACTCAGCCTTTAGCGAGTCACATTTCTCTTGGTTGTGACAAGAGAAGTTCATTTTCTGAAGAGCCCTCTTGCTAGTCCCGGTCGCCAGTGTATGTATCTTCAGGTGACTAATTCCAGGGGGAACAAAACCCCAAAACTTAGCCAAGCACATCTCATTTTCTCCCAGCTATGGATATGTGTGTTCTCCACTGGGAATCACATGGGCACAATGAAGGGCAGGGCTGTGCAGAAAGGCCTGCATTGGTGGGACAAAGGCGACTGGAGTAAAGTCGACAGACAGTAAGTTTAGATCAGGTATTAGGAATTAATTCTTCCCTGCTAGGATGCTGAGGCACTGTTACAGGTGGCCTGGAGAGGTTTTCAGGGTATGTTCTGAGGCCACGGAGAACATTTTTGGGCAGAGATGCAGCAAGAGAAGGGCTGATGATCCCTGGCTGTTGAGTAGCCAGAGCTATTGTCCTCACCTCCAAGGGCCAGGGCCTGAAGGAGGCCAACGCAGAGTTTATCCTTCTATTCCTTTAAGGAATAAGAAATGGTCCATTGTTTACCCATATTTTTCCCTTATAGCATATGTTCTCTCTCCTTGGACTGTTTTAGTGAGGATCTAGAGATGAAAGGACTACACAGAAACAGAATTGGGATGCAGAAAAGTTTATCTCCAGGAAAACACCAAAGTGAAAAGGTCACCATGAGCAGGCAAGGGTCAGTGCTTCATAGAGGGAGAGAGACAGGCAGGTCCACCCTAAGCTGCTATTGGTGGGGCCTGAAGGCTCAAGGGGGTAGAAAACAAGAAAGGAAAATAAAGGAAAGCACTGGCAACAATCCCCATGTTTCAGTCTGGTATCGACTTCTTGGTTCCCAGGGCTCATTGTCTCGTCTCTCATCAGTGGCTTTAGCAATGGGGACACCTGCTACCAAAGCAGTGGCAGGTCTTGAATCAAGTTGAGATTAGAGGAAACATTATTTAACACAGATTGTTCGATGCTGTTGCTACTTGTTGTTGTTACTACTTGAAATTTTTTTAAAAATAAGACAAAAAAAATAATTTCCTGATTATCTCAGACCTTTTGTCTGGTCTTTCTTTCTTCAGTTCTCAATGACTTATGCCTCTCCCTTCTGATCTGCCTGGACCCAGCATTTCACAGACACATGTGATGAAGAAGTATTGTAGAAGTTCTCACCTTTTAACCCAAATAGATAGGACTTTTGAAAGTTGACACAAGGACACAAAAGCTTTCTCATCCCACCCACATTCTTAGGGTGTCCCAATCTCTCCCCTGGCTGGCACATGTCATGCACCATTCCCTGGATATCCATTCCTCCTGCATGTTCACAATGGCAGAGCTTCCTTTTACCTCCCTTAACCTTGGATGCTTCCAACAGGACAAAGAATGAGGAGAAGGATTAAACATCTCACAAGTTCCTCATCTTGCTGGAGCCAGCACAGGAGGGCTAGGCACTACAGGCTCTTCCCTGAAGACTTTGGGCAGCACAGCATTAGTTACGGAAGATTTGGTTCTCTCTGGGGTATCCGTGTGGGACATAATAAGCATTATTTTACTGTGGGATGCATGCTTAGCTGAAGTCTCAGACCTCCTGCCCAAACACACCCAACTGCCTTGCTGTTCCCATCAGGTTGGTTGTGGCTGCAGAGAAAAGCACAGAAAACCTTTTCTTCTCTTACTTTCCATCCCCTATTTTCTCATCCCTGCACAATCACTGACCTGTGTGTTCTTCTAGGCACTGTGGGGCAGACCAGCATTACCCAGCAACGAGGACAGCTCACAGCAGAGGAAAGAGCACCTTCCTAACTATCTGCACATACCAGACCAATAACTTTAATGCCTTGCTCTGGTACCAACAGAGGCAAGGACAAGCCCCACAGCTGCTCTTATCTCGGGCAGGGACTGGCTCCAGGCAGAGCAGCCATATCACTACATTGCTGAACACAACAGGGAAATACAGTGTCCTGCAGGTGGAGAAAGTGAAGGTCTCCGAAAGTGCCTTGCACCTCTGTGCTCTGCAAGGCACCCTGGTGCAGGGAGCTTGCAGAGCTGTGCAAGATGCCAGGGCAGAGAGGGGATGTGTTTGTGCAAGGCTGAGCTTGGGGAAAGTTGAGCACTTCTCTTGCAGGACTATTTCTCAGTTCATCCAGAGACCTCCAGAACATTGTATTCTTCCAGAAGGGGTCGATGTCAGTGTCTTGAGAAGCAGAAAGTGGTGAAAGAACCCCTGCTTTGGAACTGGTTTCCCTGTGCACTCTAGGACACGAAAATATTTGGCATGTGCTGTACAAAGAACCCTTGTCCATTCTCTTCTCTGTGTGCTCTGCATGGCAGCAAGGGCTGGAAGGAATCAATCAGAGACTCACCTCAGCCTTGCAGCCTCGCTTTCACAAAGTTTCTTTTCTAACCTGAATAAAAAACCTCATTTTGTTCTCTGAGTTTTCCTCAAAACCCCGATAGGGTGGATATTCCATAGTAGGCTTTTCTTGAGAAGATAATTGTGCTGACACAGAGCTCCAGAAGAACTGCATCCCCTAATTCCCATGAAAGTGGAAATCCCCGAATGGAGAGGAGTTGGAGTGATGAACCAAGGGTTCTTAGTGTCTTTGACAATGCCTGCAACAATTTTCCTCCCTCTGTTCTCTCCAGGCTGACTATAGGATGGTATTCACATGAAAATTTATCTTACAGCAGACATATTTTCACTCAGGTGGTTGTGGAGGCTGAATTCATCAATGTGGGATGATCTGAGCTCTGTCTGAACTTGCAATCCTTCTTTTTACCCCTTTTCAGTCTGCAAAGGAGAAATGTGCATCAGACATTGTGTTTTCAGCCTGACAGGATCAGGAGTACATGTGTGCACGCATAAGAATTCACTGAACTGTTCAGAGAGCACCTTTGCGCAAGGGGACAGGCCTCAGCCAAGCTGGGCAGATGCTGTCAGGGATATTTTGATGACAGAGACATGGAGGAGAGTGTGGGAGGGTCAGTAGCATCACTACTCTCCGCTGCTCTGCCTGTATAGAGACAAGACTCCTCCTGTCTCTCCTGGGGCTGCTTTTTATTTGTGTGTCATTTCACACTTCTCTAAATATTTCCCATCCACTTCTGATATTTCTTGGCCTTGTGCCCCCTTACGGAGATCTCATTCTCCTCTTACTCTTGCTGCATCTCTGGCTTTTCCTGCTCCTTCACCTCACCAGTGGGGAAGGGGAGAGTATTTGGATCAAGTCTAATGACAGCATAAGATCTGCAGCCACAGTGAGTGGTACTAACAGCCCAGTCTCAGACAGGGGCCACATATCCTCCTTTGGAGAAGTTTTGATATCTCCTCTGATGCCATGAGAGACCCCAACAAAGCAGGACTCTGAGCCAAGTTAGCGTGGGATAAGATATAAAGTGAAAGTCCTTTAATAACAGGCCTAGGGCCCACAGGAATACATATTGACACGCACGTGCCCAAGCTCTAATTTCCATGGCTTTTATAATATGATTCATCCAATCATTACTTTACACATCTCCAGTTCAACCTTTTTTCTGCCCCAGTCCCACTGCTGTTCCACCCCCTTAGGATTTGAGTCTGGGTTTGGTGAGACTCTCTTCATCAGCACTCCTCTTCCTCAGCACGCATAGGGCTCTTGGGGGTTTTCCAGTGTTCTTAGACCCAAGGTTGTTGGCCTATGTTTATGTTTCATTCTGCAGGCCTTCCGATATTCTTCAGCATTCTACCTTGAAAAAACGTCTAAACAACTAAGCCTGTATAAACATTGAACTGAAGCTGCTAGAAATATTAGCACACTAAATCTGCCTTTTACTACAGTTACCAGTACTTCTAAAATCTATAAAAATGAAAAAAAAAAAAAATCAAAAACATCTTGGGCATCACCTCTGATAGGTGATAGGAATAACTACAGAAGATCTTATCACTTGCTGGTCACTTGGCCATTTTCTTAGGAGTGAAATGTTGTTCTGGGACCAGGCCCAGCTCTTATGGAAGCAACAATGCTGCAGTGACATGCTCTTATGGCTGGAGTTGGGACAAGCTTGGCTCCCAAAAAGCTGGAGAATCCAAGCTGGTGTTCTATGGGAAGGAGCTGAGGATGGGACTGGGCAGGGTCACCACCACAGGGGAGGGCTGGATGAGATGATGGAGCTCTGGTACTGCCTGACACAGGGCTCATTGCAGCTGTTGACCAGCAGGGTCAGGCCGCAGGGCTGGCAGGGTAGACACAGGGTGTAGCCTCTTGGGGCTGGAGATGCACGTGGGATAGACACTTGAGAGGAATCAGAGCACTGGGACATGTGAGAAGCAGTTGGTCCCAAGTCACAAGCCCATCACCTCACTGTGAGCATTTCAAAGGCACTTACTGGTGCTTGCCAAGAGGTAGAAACTGGGCAGTGAGACAAAAATGTTTCTTGGCCTCATGCAGACACGTTACTGCAAAGTGTCACCAGGCCCAGTGGGGCTGCTGCCTATTTCTTCAGTGACAGACCTCCTCAGGCAGGGTCCAGACAGTCTCTGAGTCAGACCTTTGCTTTTCTTCCTCCTTCCACAATACAAAACACTACAATACGGCATTGGATGGAAGATCCTGCATCTGCATGACCAGGAAAAGTTGTGAGGAAAGGAATTCAGGCTCACCTAGATTGTAAAGAGGAGAAGGAGGTAGATGACAGAGCAAGGAGTTGAACTGGCTTTTGTGGTGGCTCTGACCTGTCCTAGGCCCAGGGGTGGCTTATGTTCTCATGCCTGGGATGCCTGGAAAACATCCCAACTAACAATGTGGGCTGTGTGGTTGTTCTCCCTAACACGATCTGTTATTTTCCTGGTGTATGTCACACACATTCCCTCACAGAGGCTTCTGAGTGCAGGGATTGGGAGGCTCCAGGATCTTCAGGGCAGGATTTTTCAATGCCAGCAGAAGCCTTGTGTGAGGACATGCTGTGCCTCCCTTCTCTTTCTTCCTCCCTCCACAATGAGGATGTTACCCTGTGTAGGCTACCTGTTGCACTCCCAAGTTCTGAAGCAGCATTTGTGAGTCCATTTTGGCCCCCACCCTAAAATGCAACAGGGGCAGAGGAAGTGAAAGTCAATTTCATGGCTTCCATGGAGCACTTTCATCAGTGGCACCAGCTGATGCAGGAGTTGGAACCAGACAATATCTAGTGGGATACAGAGGTATTCATTTATGCCATTCACTACATAAAACTTGTTGAAAATTTCAACTTGACAGGCAGGAAGATGTCATTTTGTGGCCTCAACATAGTAAGCAACACCAACACCCTCTGAGAAATACCAATTGGCAAAACTGTTTTTAAATTACGTGTGGAGAAAATTTGGAAATATCTCAGACCTACTCAGGGATCGACATTGTAAGACAACAAGAGAAGTTGCATGGTTGCTTCTTTTTCTCAGCTTTTTTTGATGGAGGTAGAGACACTGACTCATGGAACTACATCAAAGGTGCATGACTCTGGAGAATAATGTTAACATTTCTGTAGCTTGTTCTACAACAGCATATGCAGTCCTAAAGCTTTACAGTCAAACTCTCACCTACCCTGCAAGACAATTGGCTTTGTTTATTTTGACACAGGCTCTGTTACATCTCTGTATCAATCAGTGAGTTGACAGGTAAGTGTTTGGTAGACGAATATTGAATTTTGTTTCATCAGGCTCTAAGACCCTATGGCTTCTTGCAGTCCAGAGAAAAGTGTCAATTAGAGGTTAAAGGCTTCACTTTAAATAACATTTCAAACAGAGGAAAGATCAATTTTAAGGCACTGAGGGATCAGTTGGATCAGTTACTGTGTTATGCTATTACAGTGTAAATATAGACAGTAACAACCCTAAAAACTTGATGATATTACACCACTGTATCACCAGAAACAAACAGGCACTGAGGCCCCTTTGGAAGAAGAAGAAAGTGATTTATTACTGTTACAGAGAAGGTTTGGAAGGATGCAGAAAGTGAAACTAAAACACCATTGAAACCTTAACAAAACAGTATGTTATTACCAGAGGTGGCCAAGTAAACAGGAACCCAAGTAAGACAGAGAGAGGAGAGAAATAAGCCCTACGTGTAACACCCCCACTCACCCAGGTGTTACTCATGAGGTTGCCTTACAGAATCCAGAATGCCAGGACAGCCCAGAGCAGAAACTTCATCCTCAAAGCATTGGCAGGCTCAAAAAATAGCGGGTGTCCCCACCAAAAGGCAACCTTGTCCTTCATGTGAAGCAAGTGAGTCTTGAGCATGAGGTATCTATTTTTTATCCAATCTGCCAATGAGGTCTGCCTGGGCAGGTGTGGCCAGCACTGCCCAGCCAGAGGCCCTTGGTCCCTCCCCCTGTTATGTAAGTGGTACTCCTTCTGCACATGTATGTGGGCATTGGTACTCCCCTGAGCTTGTGTGTTATGATCCAGAGGGTCTTTATTAAATGGATCTGGGGGCTTACTTCATCACTCCCCTCTTCACTTTCACCTTCAAATGCACTTGAAGGGCCAGCAGCCAATGGGAAGACTCCAATTAATTTTAGTTTATACAAAATGCTGGCTCCAAGGCCAAAGCCTTTGTTTATCAGCGCTTGTTTTCCCATAACTTGGCAGGAAAAGAATAAACTCTCAACAGGTGGCTGGCCAAAGCACAGACCAAAAGTATTAGCATCTAATAAAGCCTGGATACAATGACTAAAGAGTACAGCATGAAAATTTAAAAGCCTCCTCTGTAGATTTTGGTCATGGGCATCCACTGGAAGCACTCATCTTCTGCTATCTGGATGGCCAGTGCAACTGTGGGAAAAGTTATTTTGTAAACAGCATTGTGGAGAACCATTTCATGGAATGTTTGAGACTGGAACAGGCCAATGACTCTTCTGATTCAGGGCAAACAGAACAATTTGCCAAGATCCATGTCCTGATGGCTACTGAAGATCTCCAAGAATGGAGAACCCAAAACTTTTCTGGGCAACTTGTTCCAGCGCTCAGGCAGTTTCTTGATGTTCCAGACACAGCCTCCGGTGCTTCAGTCTGTGACCATTGTCTCTGGTGCTGTCAGTGGGCACCTCTGAGAAGAGTCTTCTTTGCACCTTTTCTTCAGTTATTTGTATATAGAGTGTATTTAGTTTGAGTAGCAAGGTTTTGGTACCAAAGGATCTTCCAGGTGTGGCTTCTGTGAGAGGATGCCACTTGTCAGATGAAGACAATTCCAGCTGGCTCCAAGGTGGGCTCACCACTGGTCAGAGCTCAGCTGAGATGTGTTGGTACTGCTTTCCCGATAACATTTTAAGAAGAGGTAAAAAACTGGTGTGCAACAGAAGCTGGGAGAGAGAGGGGGACTGTGTGAGAGAAAACAACCATGCAGACACCAAGGTCAGTGAAGAAGGATGTGGCATTGGAGCCCCAGGCACTGGGGCAGAGATTTCCCTGCAGTCCATGGAGGTGCACAGTGGAGCAGATGTCCACCCCATGACAGAGCAGATGGATGTACCCTGAAGGAAGATATGGCCTAGAGACATGTGGAATAAGTTCCTGGGAGGAAGTGCGGCTCTGTGTAGAGAAGTCCTTGCTGGAGTAGGTTTACTGGTAGGACCTGTAGGGGACCCACACTGGAGGAGGATGTTCCTGAAAGGTTGCACCCTGTGGAAAGGACCAGTGCTGGAGCAGTTTGTGAAGAACTGCAGCCTTGGGAAGGTCTCACATTGGAGAAGTTTGTGAAGAAATGTTCCTATGCTAGAGCTGAGGAAGAGCATGAGGAGGAAGGAGCAGCAGAGACAAGAAACTGCAAGCCCCTGTCTCCCTGTGCCACTCAGTGGGAGAAGGTAGAGAAGTCAGGAATGAAGTTGAGCCTAGGAAGAAGGGAGGGGTAGGCACAATGAGGTTTTAGATTTGTTCTTATTTTGCATTATCGTACTCTGATTTTGATTAGAAAACAATTACTTGCCCCAAGTCGAGTCTATTTTGTGTATAATGGTAAATTCTAGGTGATCTCTCCCTGTCCTTCTCTTGACCCATGAGCCTTTTGTCATACTTTCTCCCCCGATTAGCTGTGGAGGGGAGTGATAGAGCACCTTGGTGGTCATATGGCAGCCAGCCAAGGTCAATCCACAGCCCATTGAAAAGATTCCCCCGAGCCTGCTCTTCTCTAGGGTACCCAGTTACAGTTCTCTCAGCCTGACCTCATAGATTTTCCATTTGCTTAATTATCTTTGTGACCTTTTATTGCACTCTTTCCATTATGTTCATGGCTTCCTTGTATTAAGGAGCCCAGAACTGAAACCACTACTCCAGATTTTGCCTCAGCAGGCTGAGTACAAGGAAAGGACCAACCCTCTCTACCTTGCTGGAAACATTCCTCTTAATGTAGCCCAGGTTATCTTTAGCCTATTTTCAGAAAAGGGCACATTCCTGCCTTATTATCAATGCGGTGTCCACTAACATGACCCAGGTCATTTTCTTCAAAAGCTCCTTCCCATCTGGGCAGCCTTAAGCACAGAAGAATGACCTTGTCCTTCATGCTGGTCCCATGGTTCTGGCAGTGTGTGGGGTTTCTGTCAGAGAAAAGACCCCACACCACAAAGCACAAGGGTCTGCAGGTGTGTGAGGGCCCTGATCTACGTGTGGGGAGCCACAGTACTGCTAAAACTCAGGAACCACTTCAGTCCCAGGGCTCTGGGAATGCTGGAGGGGTTTGGTGCCCAGGGGAAGGCATGCCAGTATGTGTCCTAGGGTTAGACTGGTGTGTGCCCTGTGCCATTCAGGCACTCAGATATCCTGCTGAGCACAGGATCAAGTCCATTGTCACTGCCATGTGTCAGTGCAGCTGGGGGTATCTGCTCTCCCACAGCCTTTTCCAGAGAAGAGCAGGATTGTGGCATTTGTGGGTTGTTGGAATATCACAGGTCTTAGATCTAAAAGGTTTTGTGTAAAGGACTCATTAGCGTAAGGATCCATTAAGGGATTAGAGGTTTCTGCTACTTTCCACAGCAGATGTGTGTAACTAGCCAATTAGAGCAGGCTTTGTCATGTAAACAGCCTCATTATCCAATTACCAGCGCCACTCTGTCCTTGCGCGCGGATGGATACAACTTTCTAAGTGTATAAATTGTCAGTAGTAGTTTTTAATAAAGGTCTGTTGTAGCTAACTCCCATGGAGTCGTCTCAACTTTACCACAAACTCGTCTCCGCTGACTAAAGTGGGTCTGTAGACTTCCTGAGCCTCCAGAAAGCTGCTCTGTCCTTGGGGAAGAAAAGGCAGAACACTGTTGTGCGTTTTGTCATAAGACAGTATCCTGGGGCTGCCTTACCCAAGGGGATGTTGGGTTCACAGGGACACATGACTCCAGTATGGGGCCTGGGGGAGCTGATTCCACATCTGCCTTAGGGAACACCTCAGCCCTACACAAGTAGCACCAGGTGAGCCAAGCCAGAGGCTGCACTGCAGGCTGAATGGGCTGTATGGGGAAGTTGTCCCTGCTGCCCATGATCAGGCACAATGACCATGGCCCCTGGATCAGGTGATGGAGGGAAGGTAGAGTAGGGACTGTGGGCCATTCTCGAGGCTATTAACCTGTATCAGGGATTAATGAGATGTTATTATTTTTGGTTTTGCCAGACAGCACCCTTCCCAAGAGCTTGTGGGATGCTGACCTCCTCTGGCCTTCCCACATGCCCACAGTTCCTCTCTCGAGGACAAGAGCTGTCAGGGTTCCTGTTCACATTGTGGGCTCCAGGGCCAAGGGGTATTTCTGAGCAGAGATGCAGCAAGGCAGTGACTGACAGCCATTTGCTGTGGAGTGACTAGAGATGTCCTCTATGGCTTCAAGAGGCAGTGCCTGAAAGAAGACTCACTACATGTGTCTCACCTTTCAATGCCTCTAGGAGGGATAAAATGTTCCCCTGTGCTCCCATGTAATTCAACCCACAAAGCAATGGTTTCCTCACTTGACAGAATTCCAAAGAAGGACAACCTAAATGACATAAGAAGGATTTCAGAAAAAAATGAGATCATTCAAAGTAGAGGGCCAAAGGGTGGGGTGCAGCAAGAAGCAGCCAAAAATCTGTTAATTTTTCTTGTGGCAGATTTCCCAGGATATTTGTTAGCCTGTCCAGCAACAGAAGATGCTCTAGAAGTTCGCTCCATGCTGGTTTCTGGAGTTTTCACAGCATGTTTTGAAGGGAGTAGAAGGCAACAGAAGAAACAGCAAAAAACAGGTGAGTGCAAGAGAGGAGAGGTAGACATTGGCTAGGTTTTCAGAGCCCAGGTTGACCCTTCTAGTCTACCCTGACAAAGTAAGCCAGTGATGATCAGCTGCTCTTAAAACAATGGCATGAAAATTGATCATCTGTCCAGCATCATATTCTGAGTTTTTGAGGGTCCTTATCTGTGGCTTTAACAGGGAAGCCCCTCCTGCCACAACAGCAGATGGTGATGCAGGTCAAAGCCCCTGGAGTTGATGGGCACTCCATCACAGCTGAGGATGCTCCCAGCTGTGAAGGATCCCACCACGGTGTTCTGTGGGAAGGAGCTGAGGATGGGGCCAGGCAGGGTCACAAGCACAGCAGGCGGCTCAATGATGACAGTGGAGCTCTGGCACTGCCTGACACAGCACTCATTGCAGCTGTTGGCCAGCAGGGTCGGGCCGCAGGGCTGGCAACAAGGGTTACAGGGCACTGCTCTATGCAGGACATGTCATAGGGCATGAACTGCATGGGGAGAGAGGGCAGAGAGGAATCAAAATGTGGGGATAAGTGAGGAGCAGCCTGTCACCACACCATGAGGGAGACAAGTCACAAGACAGACCAGGAGGTGGAGGCTGTACAGAGATGTATGAGGGCTTCTTGACCTCATTCTGCCAGGGCCCAAAAAGAACCATCAGCTTCTATGCAGCGTCTGCCTAGCCCTGAGTCCAGATGCCATCTGAACACAGTCCCAGCTTCCCTCCATTGCTCTCCCCTGTGACAAGCAGCCCCAAGAGCCATTCTAGAAGAGTCTGCAGTAACTTGAGAGGTCTGTGAAGGTGAGATCTTCTTTTAGAGAAAGTTGAGGAGAGGCTTCAGTCTTATGCAGGGCTGCCTTTTATTATGGACCTTTACTTCCCGAAGCTGCCAGAGGCAACCCTTGTAGACATGATAATTCTCTGTGAAACATATCTTGATTGCAGAACATCCCATTTAAAATGCAAAACATCCCATTTAATGCTATGTGTTGTGATTTGGCTTCCTCAATGTCTGTGTTTTCATTTCCTGCTTTACTTTAGGCACATTTCCCAGTGAATATGGTGGAAAGGTTTTTTGTGTGTGTTTTTTTTGTTGTTTTTGTTTGGCTGTTGTTGTTTTTGGCGGGGGGGAGTGAGACAAGGTGAGACGCCCAAGCATTTCTGGAGGAAAACATATCAGTGTGGGCAGAGGACTCACCTCACATGCTGAAATAGTCTAGTAAAAGCAAATTACGTCAGTCTAGATCACTCCTTTAGGGGTCTCTGGTGCCCCTGTTGGCAAGAAGTGGCTCAGCTCCTGAGTTTTGGGCTACCCTGTGCAATAATGAATCCAGAAAAAATTTGCTGGACTGTTTCTTCTCCTTCTCTTCTGCACCAGGAAGAAGTGTGTGGGGCCCATGTCTGTGGCCTTGTTCTTCTCCAGAATGTGCTAGCCCTGCCACTATCACCTCCAGCTGTACACAGAAGAGGCCATGGTTCATTGTCATTCTTTCATAGAATATTCTGAGTTAGAAGACACACACAAGGATCATGGAGTCCAACCCATAGGCCTGCACAGCACAGCCCCAAGAGTCACACCATGGGCCTGAGAGTATCCAAAAGCTTCTTGAAGTCTGTCAGCCTTGGTGCTGTGACCACTGCCCTGGGGAGCCTGTTCAGTGTCCAACCACCCTCTGGGGAAAGAACCTTTTTCTAAGACCTAATCTAAACCTTCCCTGAGACAACTTCAGGGCATTCCCTGGGGTCCTATCACTAGTCCCCAAAGAGCAGAGACTAGTGCCTGCCCCTTTTCTTCCCCTCACAAAGAAGTTGCAACTGCAATGAGGTCTCCCCTCAGTCTCCTCCAGCTGAACACACCATGTGCCCTCAGCCACTCCCCTTAAGTCTTCCTCTCAAGGTCTTTTCCAAGGCCATTCTCCATACTCATGGTCTCCTTTGGACACTCTCTAATGGCTTAATGCCTCTTTAATATTGTAGTGCCCAAAACTGCCCCTAAACTCAGTGCAGTACTGGAAAGGAACATCCTCTCCCTCACCCGGCAGGTGATACTGGGCCTGATGCCCCTCCTCAGGACATGGTTCGCCCTCCTGGCTCCAGGGCACTGCTGACTTGTGGCCAACTAGCCACCGACCAGGACCCCCAGGTCCCTTTCCCAGCACTGCTTTCCAGCATCTCATTTCCCAGTCTGTCTGTACATCTGGGATTGCCGCATCCATCTGCAGAATCTGACACTTGTTTTTGTTAAAATTCCTATGTTTGGTGATTGCCCAGTCCTCTAATTTGTTGAGGTCTCTCTGCGGGGTCTCTTTGCGTTTGTGGAAGTAAACAGCTCCTCCCAGTTTTGGATTGTCTGCAAACTTTCTCAGTAATCCCTGCAGTCCTGAGTCCAAGTCATTTGTGAAGATACTGAAGAGCACAGGGCCCAAGATGGAGCCCTGTGGAAACCCACTAGTGACAGAACACCAGTCTGATGTCATCCTAGTCACTGTCACCCTCTATGCTCACCCTGTGAGCCAATTGCTCACCCACCACATGATGTGTTTATGCTGTGGGCTGGACAGTTTGTCCAAAAGGATCCTGGGAGAAACAGCATCGACAGCTTCCCCTGATGAACCAGGTGGGTTTCCTTGTCATAAAAGGAAATTAGATTTGCCAAGCAGGACTTTCCTCTCATGAAGCCATGATGGCTGTGACTTTGTTTGTCTTGTGTGCAGCTGGGATTGTATCAGTGTACAACAGTGCAAAAATCTGTGCATAATTCCATTCTGATGTCCACATGCGTGTGTGTCTGTTTGTCCCTCCTTATGAGGGATTGCTCTACTTATGGCAGTGTCACTCTCCACTGCTCTGTCCATAAGCCACAGAGAGTAGCCAGGAGGAACTTGAATGCAGCTGAACAACTAAAGTAAATGATTTTCTGCGGAGAGAAAGGACTTCACCCAACAAGCCTATGAGGTTTAAAGTGAAGACCAATTATTGCACACAGCACACAGTTTATATAGGACTATATACTATATGCAGCTTATATAGAACTACATCTTATTGGCTAAAAAGGTCACACACCACCACGCTAGAATCTTTAATTGGTTAAAACCCATGTCTCACAAGTCCAGTGTTTATATTATCTCATCTTCTATGTTTTCAAGCACCTCTCCGGAGTATAGTAAGAAAGTTGAGGCGTTCTCATGAGAAAACTTCCAGGGAGTCGATGGAAGCTCCTAGGCAGTGACCCTTGCCTAATAAATAACAGCAGGTGTGTGTCCTTGCTAGCTGAAATATCTATTCCAGTCTCACAGAGTTGGGGCAGTTTGGATTGCTCGCAAATTCATTTTCTGAAAGAAACTTCCCAACAACCAACAACAGAACAAACTCGGAGGAGAATTGTCCTCACCATAGACACTGGAAGGTGAGCATCTGTATCTTCAATCCTCCTTTTCCTGCTCCTCCAAAGCTCACACTCTGCTGCTGATGATTCCAGGCCCCAGCAAGGATGGTTTCACACAGGCTTGGAACCCTAGTTTAATTCAGTGTAACCAATACTAGGAATGCATAAGCATGGCTTGCAGTCCCTACTTCCTGCTTCTCCAGGACAGGACATGGCTCTCCCTGCAATCTAGGGACTTCACAAGGGTAGGTTTTGGTTTGTGGGCTGAGAGAAAGGCTGAGAAGTCCTGAGAGCTTCATCCAGACTACGCTTGAGTAAGTTTGATCTCACTGCATTTGTCACTGCTGTCTACTATGAGACATGTCCCTGCATCACATTCAAGCCAATGCCAAATATATAAGTGCAGCCTATCAGCCTGGTGCTGTGTCAGGCAGCAGCTGAGACCTCAAACTCAACATGTCCTGAGCTAAAGGAGCACTGCATAGGGGAAAGTGCTTAATGGATATTTGTGTTCACTTTTTATTGGAACGTGGAGGGGACAGGAAGATGGAGTAGGAGCCATGGTTCAACACAAACGTTGCTTCTCACATTCAAACTCTTGATATTCTTCAGGGCAAATTATGTCCAGGAGCCTCACATTCAACACCTCAGTGCAGCTCCAGCCATAACAAGAGGAATACTCTTCCCCCAGAGCTCATGGGGCTGCTAATGCTTCAGGATCTTCCAATTCTCTGAGCATTTATGGGCAGAGACACATCAAGACAAGGCTTGATGGTCTCCAGAAGCAGAGCAGCCAGGGATGTCTTTCTCAGCTCTAAGTGAGCTAAAGAGCTGTCCCCTCCACAGTACCCCAAAATTCCATTCCTCTGTAAAGGGATAAGGGTCTCCTTTGCCCTCCCACACTTCCACCACTGAACAACACCTTTTTCCTTTGGCAAAGACCACACAGGGGCTACACTTGAATGCAGCAGAACTTTAATGAAAAAAAGAGGGAAGCAGAGTCTGCAAATGGAGGTCAGCAGTGCAGGGAGCACCAAGGGCCTCAGAGAGTCTGCGCTCCTTTTCTGTGGAATCATTCCTGCATGATGTTTGTCTGCCTGTCCCATGAAAGGGGAGAAACCAGATGCTTCCAAACAAGCTGGTCTTCGAGGAACATTGAAGCACAGAGAAACCAATGCAAATAATGAAAAGGGAGAGAAAGGCAAGTTTGGTCAGCTATCCAGCAAACAGCACCCAAAACCTAGATCCTCTGCCCAACACCATGTTCTGAGTTACTCAAGATGTCTCCTCAGTATCTTTAGCAGGGGAGGCTCCTCCTGCCACCGTAGCGCCTGGTGATGCAGGAGAGGTCAAAGCCCCCAGAGTTGATGGGCACTCCATCACAGCTGAGGATGCTGCCAACGGCAGCGGAGGTGGAGGATCCCACCACGGTGTTCTGTGGGAAGGAGCTGAGGATGGGGCCGGGCAGGGTCACCACCA
>JAWWEV010000082.1:2885848-2896443 GCA_035583235.1 Hafferia zeledoni | reverse complement strand
TTTCTAAGGCAGGAATGCAGAAATGCAGGCAGAAGACTCAGTTTATGTGCTAGGTCGTTCCATAGCAAGGAAGTGATGTGTCAGTCTGGATCACTCTGTTGGAGTTGGTTGCTGTTCTCAGGAAGAAGTCCCAGGAATCCTCAGCAGGATGTCCAAGGATTCCTGTACATTAGGATGTGTCATATCCTTCTTTTTCTCTCTCTATGCTCACTTTTTCCCTCCCCATTTCCATGGAGTGTGCTGCTACTTTTGATCCCAGCCTGCCTAACTCCACCCTATGTCTAGTTTTGACTCCTCCCTTCTCTGTTTAGCCTCTGAGTACACAAACAATTCTCTGGGCTTGCCTGTGTCCTTGCTCTTCCCCACAATGCTCCTGCCCTGCCTTGGTTGTCCCCAGCTGTCCTTGGCAGAGTCCACAGTGTGTTGTGTTTCTGCAGCCTTAACTTTTACAGGGTGGAGAGATTGGCCCATGCAAACCTCATGAAGCTCAGCAAGTCCAAGTGTAAGGTCCTGAATGTGGGCTGGGCCACTCCAAACATGGACACAGGCTGGGTGATGAGTGGATTGAGAGCAGCCCTGCCTAGGACTTGGAGGTACTGGTGGATGAGGGGCTGGACACTTGCAGACCTGGAAGCCAGCTGTATCCCAGTCTGTATTAAAGAAGAGTCACCACCAGGTCGAGGGAGGTGACTCTTCCTCTCTACTCCACTTTCATGACACCCCAGATGGAGTTTGTGTCCAGTTCTGGGGCCTCCAACATAAGAGAGATATGGAGCTGCTGCAACAAGTCCAAAGATGCTCAGAGGGTTGGTGTCCCTCTGCTCTGGAGACAGGCTGGGAGATCTGGGAGTGTTCAACCTGGAGAAGTCTCCAGAGATAGCCTAGAATCCCTTTC
This sequence comes from Hafferia zeledoni, assembly GCA_035583235.1. Classification (NCBI taxonomy): domain Eukaryota; kingdom Metazoa; phylum Chordata; class Aves; order Passeriformes; family Thamnophilidae; genus Hafferia; species Hafferia zeledoni. The sequence goes on along the minus strand of JAWWEV010000082.1, from coordinate 2,895,548 downwards.
ACTACCTAAAGGGGCTCTGAGAGAACGAGAGGGACTTTTTACAAGTGCATGGAGTGACAGCACAAGGAGGAATGGCTTCACACTGAAGGAAGATAGATTCATATTAGTTATTAAGAAGAAATTCCTCCCTGTGAGGGTGGGCAGGCCCTGGCACAGGTTGCCCAGAGAAGCTGTGGCTGCCCCAGCCCTGGAAGTGGACACACTGGCTACAACCAGGCCAGTCAGGGCCAGGTTGGATGAGACTTTGAGCAACTTGGTGTAGTGGAAGGTGTGCCTGCCCATGTGGTGGAGTTGGAACTAGATGATTATTAAGGTGCCTTCAAACCCAAGCCATCAAAAGATCCTGTGAAATTTGAGAGGTGCTCAGAGGAGTGGTTCCCTCCCTCTTCCTGCTTGCATGTACCTCTGAGTTCAGCCTGCCCAGCAGTGGCACCTGGGCTTCTGCCTTCCCAACCTGTGCTGCTGGGAAGCAAATACTTTGTGAGTTTTACAGCTGCTTCTATATTCAAGGATTTTGATGATGAAAATCATCCAAGAAACCTTACTTGGGGCAGATCCATTGCTACACCACAAATGAGACAAACCAGCCCTGTCTATGTCCTCTGCTTAAAATAGGTGGTACACTGGAGTGCTCTTCTTTCTATTTCCTTCCTGTGGGCCTCCCCTAATGCCACAGATGGAAAATGAGAGGCACAACTGCTCTTACGGTTTTGCGATGTGGCCACAGTAGCCCAAGAAGTGAAGAGCACTGCATCAATGAGTAGAAAATTGTTATCAGATAGACTCTGGACAACATTCTTGCTACACTCATTCACTGCCACAGAGTGGTGCCAATTATTTTCATGTCTCTCCTTCTCAGGGAAATCACCAGTGCTAGAGAAAGTCCCCATGTTCCTGAGTCCATATCAATTTCTCTGTCCAACAGCTGGTAACCACACTGTAGTGATCTTGATCCTCCCATGAGCAAAAGGAAGCGTTCTGAGGACCTATTCTCAGGACACATCATTGCTTATGGAAGCTCAGCTCGAGGGTGCTGACTTTGCAGCTGGATTCCACTCTTTTAATTGGAGGCTGTTGCACATGAAACATCATCCACTTCACCTGAGAAACCTTAGGGTACTCGTTTGTTTTCCTACTGCTGTTCCTTGGTGGTCTGCTTCAAAAGGTGACATGGGTCTGCTCTGACAGCCCTGTTTGAGGCCTTATGGTGCCACTGTTTGTCTCAGAGGGCTTCAGGTAGTGTATATGAGGAATTCACAGCAGCTCTCAGTGTCCTGCACTCTGTTGTATCTCGGATTTCTTGGACATTTCAGGTCTTGCTTTTTCTTGCTCTCTAGGGATGCAGAGGGCTTCTACAGTGCGCACACACAATTGTCCCCAAACTGCATCATTCCAGTCAGAAATGACAAGCAGTGATGTGTACCTGGGGATAAATCCAGTCTCAGGCTCCTTCTGCAGCCTCAGTGAGCTGTCCCAGGGATTTTCCCAAATGCCAATGAGAAAGAGAGCACAGCTGACAAGGGTGGGACTCAGCCTGTCCTTGTCCAGTGGTGACTGGGCCTGGATGCAGGCCTAGGAGCCAAGTGTCCAGCTGGATGTAGGAGGTTGGTGAATCTCCTCTAGAAGTGCCGCTGCTTCTACAAGGAGAAGTAGATGTTCAGTGCAGACTCAATCATCTCCCTTGGGGAGCTCCACGCTCAGGTTAAATTAAGCCCACACTTTCTATAAAGGTGTGTCAGTCATGCTGATGTCTCCTCTTTAAGAAGTGGTCCCATGGACTCTCTTCACTGTCAGTATGCAGAAAGAAAAGCTTTCATAATGTAATTAATCTGTTCTGAAATGAAAAATTGGGAAGGGAAAAGCAAGTGCCCTTTGGAAGTGCCAATATCATCCCAGTGAGTGTAAAGGGAGACTTGCTTCCCAGCCAGCCTTCCAGAGCTCAGCAGTCTGAGCACTTTGCCCATCACATTAAAGTTTTTCCACAACAAAGCCCCAGATGGGTGGAACAAGGGACTGCTCTAAAAATGACATGGGGTTTTAGATGTGGAAATGTCCTGACACATCTAGTGAGAAGCACACCATTTTGCATATTTTTAATAAAATAAAAGTAGATTCAGATGCTAAGGAGGGGGACGAAGAGGAATTAGGTAAAATATGTTTACAGTCATATACAAGGAAAAATGACTGGGAGGAGATAGTAGACATTGCCAAATTTTATCTTAAATCAGAGCATGATTTAATGAAATAGGCACAAGAATGGGGCATAGATACATCCAGACATCATCATAGTAATAGAAAAACAGGTCTATTCCTTAAAGCAATGAGTCAGTTGCTGTGAAGTCTTTAGGGAATTCAGGCAAACCTTGACAAAATTAAGCACTTGGCAAACTGGAATAGAAACTGTGGCAGGACCACTCCCTCAGCTCTGTAAGTTTATGGATGGGGTTTGTGACCCTTTCCAAGTACAGCTCTTTAAAGCACTGGGAGGCATTCTGAATTCCGCTGGGAATGAACAGTGGGTGATAGGAGCAGTGGAACTGAGGTTCAGCACAGCCTGAGATGACTGTAAGGTGAGTCACAAGAGCTCACTGTGGAACTGGAGGCTTCTCACTACCTGGGATACCCACATACACTTACACGCTGTGAGGGGCTTCTACAGGGCAGGAGTCATGGCACAGGGGAATGAATCTGCTTGCTCACACTGAGGCCCTCTGAAAAGGCACTTCACTTCCTCTGGAAAGCCCGTCCCAGAGCTTGCTTTACCTCTTAGTTTCTGAGTGTGTAAATGAAGGGGTTTAACAAAGGAGTAACCACTGTGTTCAAGGTATTCACGAGTTTGTTCAAATTCAGGGAGTTCTGGGTTGATGGTTTGACATAGAGGAACATGGTAGAGCCAAACCAGATGGTGACGACACTGAGATGGGCAGAGCAGGTGGAAAAGGCCTTTTTCCGGCCATGGACTGACTGGATCCTCAGGATAGAAGAGATGATGTACATGTAGGAGACCAGGGTGACCACACAGGAGGCCACCACAACAATTATGGAGACAAGGAAGGTTGCCAGCTCCACGGGCCATGTATCACTGCAGGAAAGGGCAAGGCAGGAATCTATATCACAGAGAAAATGATTGATGACATCTGGCCCACAGAATGTCAGCCTGGATGTCAGAAAGGCCAGCAGGGAGATGGCCAAAAAACCTCCCAGCCAGGAGCTGAGCGCCAGCCGAGTGGAAAGGACACTGTTCATGAGGGAGCTGTATCTCAAGGGGTAGCATATGGCTAAGTAGCGATCATAGGCCATGATGGACAGGAGGAAACACTCAGTGGAGCCTAGAGAGAGAAGAAAGAACAACTGGAGGATGCAAACACTGAAGGAGATGGTCTGACTAGTCCCCAGCATGACTCCTATGGCTTTGGGAACCAGACCTGTAGTGTACCAGAGCTCCAGAAAGGAGAGATTGCAGAGGAAAAAGTACATTGGGGTGTGTAGGTTGCTGCTCCTCCACACAAGGGCTATGATGGAAGCATTGCCTATTACTGTCAGGGAGTACATCAGTGCAAACACCACCACAAGGGAGACACGGGAATGCCATGTGCCTGGGAAGCCAAGCAGGATGAATTCTTCCACGATTGTCCCATTTGCCATGTTCTTCCAAGTGCCGAGGTCTGTCTGCAAAGAAAGAAAAATTTCTGGGAGAATGTGCATGCCTGTGCTGGTCCTTCAGATGCTACTGGTAGTGAACAAACACCACCATCCCTGAAAATGTACAGCATGGGAAAACGGCATCTATCCTAAGTTAAAATTGTTAGGCAAACCCTCCCCTGTTAAAACATGTTTGGTCAGCTAGATCTGATCCCAAAAATCAGGCCTACACCACCTAATGAACATTTAGAGAATTATTTCTCACATCAGGCACCTCCTTTAGAACATGGTAAACACTTCTGAAAGATGCGAATCACACTTAGGAAACCATGGACAGCAGGCTGAGGCTCTCCAGCTATGGGAAAAGCTGTTGCCAGTAGGAAAGGGAATAACAGAACCTGCACTCTTCACGGCAGGCAATAGTGAGGTGTGATATCAGCAAACACAACTGAGGAATACAAAAACTGTCATCGTAATGTGGCACTGTAAGAGGTTTCCCCACCTTTCTTCTGGGTCAGTTTGTCACAAGGGGTTCAGACTGAGCTGCAGCCACACTGGGCAGCAGGTTGGTATGGCAGTCACTGCTCAAGGACTCCTGGTCTTGTATATTTGCTTTCATCCAAGCCTCAGCACAGGAAGCTTTTGCAAATACCTCCTTGTTCTCCCCTGATGTCTGCTTCTCAGCAGAGCTACCGGAGTAGGATTCAGCATTCTGTGATCTTGCCATCTCAGAGCCCAGGGAAGGATTCTGCTGACCGACCTGAAATATCTATCATGAAATATTCCTATCTCAGCTCCTCAGCTTACCCTGCTTCGTCCTCCGTGGACAGAGAAAAGGTATGAGGGAGACATGGCTCATTTTGCCTCATATCCATGGCTAAAAGCCCTCTAGAAGTGCCAGGTTGTCTCTGAGATCTAAGGCAAGGGTCTAGTGAGCACCTGAGATAGACGTTGGACATCTCAGCTTGGGCAGAGGTATTCCAAATTTCAGTGATTGAAGGCAAAATGCTCTGAGTTGAATCCCGTGAAAGGGAGCTCTGCTGAACTGCAGGGTATATTCTATGTCTTCCCTGCAGACAAGGGAGGATTCTTGATCAGTTCTCTGGGGCAGAACATATCTCATCCACAGGTGGATGAGATGTGTAAGACATTGTTGCTGAAACACCATCTAAATTATCTCTTTCTCTCCTGTCTTCCTCCGCAGCAATACATACCAGAAATCCCATGTTCTTAAAGAGTAGAGAAATCCCCCTTAATCCAGCTCTTCTTAAGCATGCAAGACATTGGAACTCTATGCCATATGTCTTGGGCAGGCTTCACTCACCATATCTGCCAATGCAAATGATCCAAATGACATTTTTTCATGCACCACCCTCCGGAGGAAGCCATGGTCCCCTTGGCTAAAGGAGAGCATTGCAAAGAGCTAGATTTATTGGGGGAACTCTGGGTTCAGTGCTGTTAGCAGATGAACGGATGAGCAGCTCTCACCTTGCCGACCCACTTCAAGCTGCGCTGTCATAAGTTCACCTAGATGGGCCTAACTTTGAGTTTTTTGAGTTCAGCCTAGGCCTGGGGCTGTCAGCTGATCTATGCTGGGCTAAGCCAACAGCTGACTCCCCCTAGCCAATAGTGTTTTATTCCATACCATATTATGACATAATTTTCCAGGGAAGTAGAATCAGTGTGGGAGTGGCCTGGTCAGTCACCCCACAGGCTTCTTGCTGGGAGGACACACACACGGTGCAGTCCCAGGAGAGATGGGGAGGACCAGGCCCAGCACCAACCCAGCAGTTGTTTTGGGAAGTAAAATGTTTGTTGTGGGTTCTTCCCTCTCTGCTCGGGTCTGGCTTTCTGGGGTCTGAGTCTCCTAAGATAATTTGGGGTTAGAATAGTAAAATTTGTGTATGTATTAAGAAGCAAGGAATTGTTCCTTGCTGTTTATAACTTGTGTGAGTGTGTATTTGTACTTTCCTTTAATGTTCGCTTTCTTTCTGTTAAATATATGTGATTTTAGCATAAACGTGGGTTGAAGGTTTTTTTCCTTCCCCTCTCTTTTCCTCCTTTTCCTTCGTGTTGGGAGGGAGGCTCTGACCCTGTACTTGGCGGGTTGGCATTTTGCCAGCTCAAACCAAGACATGCGCACAAGTGCCTGGCTGTGTTTCCTCTCCATCCACCTGGTAGGAAATGACAGCTTGTGCTCCTGATCTTTTCCCTCTCACAGCAACCACTGCACTTCCACTAAAGGCAGCTTTGTGTGCACACACAATGTGTAAACTCTCTTCAATTCAGCCTCATTTGATGAGATCATGCACAGAGAGTCACCAGCATCATTAGCATAGGAACAGCCCCACACCCTCCTCATTAACACACTGATGCTCCAGCTGGCCACGCCTAGGAGACTGTTTTCTGTTTTTCCTCTCTGTGCCACTTTGACCTCTGGGAGATCTTACAGGCTTGTCAGAAATGGGTAGAAGTCTCTCTTCAGCAGGCCAGTTAAAGAACAGCAGTGCAATTCCCTAAGTGCCTGTTAGACTGTGTGTTTGCTTCCTGCCTGCAGCTGTCGTATTAGAACTTTGTCAGGAACTCAGTGCTCTCTTGTGTATCCATTTGCTGACATGCAAATGTCTGAAATAGTCATGTCCCAGGAGACTGGAAGTGTCAGGTATTTGGTGCTGGATACTAAGGTGGTCGTGAAACCTCCAGCGTGGGAGATAACTAAAGGTAACTATGGGCACATGAACACAGAGGCTGTAAGGGATTCACCTACCTCATTTCAGAGCCTCTAAATGCAGTTAAGGCCTATGTCTCCACTCTTAATTGACGTGAAGAATGAAGTAAAGATCTAAATTCAAAGTCAGACAAAATAGTAGAGGAAAATTGATTTCCCCTGCCTTCAGAGGTGTCTCCAATGGAGGTACTCACCTTTGCTCCATTCATCATCAGTGCAGAGAAACAGGCACTCTCAAGCCCTTACAAAATATGCTGTCTCCCACAGTCCAGGCAATCCAGGCCTTGCAAACACCTATTTTCAAAATGGTGGCATGTGGCAGTGGCAGTGGCAGGCGCGGGACTGCCAGTGGGGGAGACTGGGGCCAGGGCTGGGGCTGGGATGTCCACAGAAGTCCCTGGAAGGTGCCATCCCCTCTGGCTTCTTCATGGACGTCTGTCCCTGAAACATCCCCCTGTCCATCCCTCCCTCTGCATCAAGCAATGTTCCCTCAGAAAACTCATGCCTCTCTTGTCTAACCACCCCTTTTACTTTCCTTTTCACTGTGCCTTTCCCTATATTTTGTGTAGTGTTCCTTCCTTCCTTCCTTCCTCTCTCCCTGCGTCTCTCCCTCCTGTCCCCTTTACATCTTCAGTGACTCCATCCAATTCGCCTATCATTCATACATTCATGTCTCCATGAATTATTAATGGACGTTTCCATTACTGCACATTTTGACATCCTCTGGATCCTGTTCTCTTTGTCATCTCTGTATGGTCCTGGCTGCTTCTGGGGGATTTGTTCTGGGAATCCAATTACAGTGTGTCCTAGTTCGGCAGCCGGGACCAGTTTATGACTGTGTGGGTGTGGCCAAAGCTGTGTATTCTCCACCCTCTACGTCATTTCTCACAAACTGTTCACAATGTACCGTTTGCAGCAGCTGCACAGGACACACTTGACCCCTCAGGATGTAAGCTGTGTTTTAAAGAAGCCTATGAAACAGGAGCTGTGATAACTCCCCTCCAGGAAGTCGTTAACACCTTCACACCCAGCCTGAGGGGGCATGTCTGCTAATGGGCCATCAATGATTCCAAAATATCCCAGGACTCATGGAGTCAGATCACCCATTGTGGAAATCCCCACTCTGCGGTAGGTACTGGGCATTCCCACCTGAACCAGAGGGTATATAATCTTGGAGTTTGAGGACTTCTGGGACCACTCGTTGGATCCAGAGGAGGACAAGAACCTTGACAGGAGGAGACCACCACTCTCAACCAGACTGCGACCGTCATCTGGACCAACAGGTTTTTTCCCTTCGTTTTACTTTGGACTCAGAGGAACCACAGGTCTCAGCACAGGGGCTAAAGAACACCATTCTGTTTGTGTCTTGGGGTGCTGGGTTATAATTCTGGGGTTTGTGGGTTAAAAGCATTTTCTCTTTCTATAATTGCATTTATTGTAATATTTTTATTAAATTGTAACTTTGACTTATAATCTCTTTTGTGTTGGGTTCATTTCTCCTGCTGGTTTACCTATAAACCAGTGCACATCTTTTGGCACCCAATATGGGGCAGGAGAGACAGGTGAGAATTACAGTTTCATTTTAATCATTTGTGTATTTGGACAGAGACCCTCCATGATCAGCATGTTGCTTGATGTATTCACATGGATGTATCTGAGCCTGTTCTTATTTCCACATATGGGGAACTATTTGCCTGTTTTGATGCTCTCTTTAATACCAGGTAGAGCCATCAATAAAGAAGCCTGTGAGACAGGAGTTGGGATAACTCCCCTCTGGGGAGTCATTAGCACCTTCACACCCAGCCTGAGAGGGTGTGCCTGCTAATGGGCCATCAGTGATTACAAAATACCCCCTAACTCACAGAGTTACATCACCCATTGTGGAACTGCCTGCCCTGGGGGAGGTACTGGGTGCTCCCACCTGAATCAGAGGGTATATAATCTCTGGGTTTGGGGACTTCTGGGACCATTCATTGGATCTAGAGGACCAGAACTTTGGCAGGAGGAGACTACAACTCTTAACCAGACTGCGACCATCACCTGCACCAACAGGTTTTTCTTTCCCTTCTTTTTACTTTGGACTCAGGGGGAACCACATCGGCCTCAGCACAGGGGCTAATGAACACCATTGTGTTTGTGCCCCAGGGGGCTGGGTTATACTTCTGGGTTTTGTGGGTTAAAACCAACTTCTCTTTGTGCCATTGCATTTATTGTAATATTTTTAATTAAATTGTAACTCCAATTTGTAATCTCTTTTGTGTTGCGTTTGTTTCTCCCGCTGGTTTACCTTTAAACCAGCACAATGGAGACACTGGGAGGAGACAGAGGTGACTCAAACTGATCAGAGGGATATTCCAGATGATATGAGATCATGCTCAGTATATAATATTTGAGGGAAAGCAGGAAGAATGAGAAGTTGGAGTGATGGTGTTTGTCTTCCCAAGTAATCATCATGTGTGATGGGGCCCTGCTCTCCTGGAGGTGGCCAAACACCTGGTAGCAGGTGGAAGCAGGGAATTAATTCTTTGTTTTGCTTTGCTTCAGTGGGTGGTTTTGTTTTCCCTATAAACTGTCTATATCTGACCCTGTGAGTTTTCTTGCTTTTACCCTTACAGTTCTCTCTCTGATCCTGCTGGTGGGGGAGTGAGTGAACAGCTGTGTGGGCTTTGGTTGCTGCTGGGACGTGGTGTCTGCGTGGCAGGTCTAGGGACCATTTTCCTAAGTGAATGGAACCCAATGTATATGTGTCTGGAAAATCTGTTGGGATATTCGAGGCTGACTTGACTGGTGAGTGGGAGGAAAAGCTGTATGTGAATGTACAAGTGCATGTACACTAATGCACGCAGTATGGGAAACAAGAGGAGCTGGAAGCCATAGTGCAGCAGGAAAACGATGACATAGTTGCTGTCACAGAAACATGGTGGGATGACTTGCATGATTGGAGTGCTGTTACGGTGGGCTACAAGCTCTTCAGAAAGGACAGGCAGGGAAGGAGAGGTGGAGGGGTAGCTTTATATTAGAGAGTCTCTTGACTCTGTTGAACTTAAGGTCAGCAGTGACAAGGTTGACTGCCTGTGGACCACAATCAGGGGGAAGGCCAGCAAGGTTGACACCCTTGTGGGTGTCTGTTACAGACCGCCCAACCAGGATGACGAAGGAGATGAATTATTCTACAAGCAGCTGGCGGATGTGTCAAAATCTCCAGCCTTTGTTCTTGTGGGTGACTTTAACCTGCCAGATATCTGCTGGGAGATTAATACTGCAGAGAAGAGGCAGTCAAGGAGGTTCCTGGAGTGTATAGAGGATAATTTCCTTCATCAACTGGTAAAT
>JAWWEV010000082.1:2843995-2873542 GCA_035583235.1 Hafferia zeledoni | reverse complement strand
TTGGCCTTGGCCTTGGGGCCGGCAGGTGAGAGCCGGGCGGGGAGGGCAGCGAGCCCGGGGCTGGGCGAGGAGGGAGCGGGACAGGGAGCGGCAGGGGCACGGACAGGGACAGATGCTGGGACAAAAGCGCGGGGACGGGAGGGGCGGTGTCTGGGGCTGTGCCGACGTGGGGAGCTCCGGGGCATTGGGGGAACCTCCTCGGTCCGTTGTCGCGCCCTGCCCGGTGCCTGCGCTCTCCCCTGCAGGGCTGCGGGCGAAGCTGAGTCTGGAGGAAGCCGGCGGGGGGCTGCGAGAGCCCGGGCAGTCCGTGCGCCTCTCCTGCCGCGCGTCCGGCATCACCTTTGAGAATCATTATGTTCGCTGGTACCGTCAGGCACCCAAAGGGGACTTCGAGTGGGTGTCCTGGATAAGCCATTATTCATCACATATTCAGTTTAGTCCAGCAGTGGAGGGTCGAGCCACAGCCTCCCGGGACAATTCCCGCTCTGAGGCATCTCTCAGCCTGCATCTCCTGCAGGCTGGGGACTGTGCCCACTACTTCTGTGCTGTTTGCACAGAGACACGAAATCCGACTGAGCTTGAACACAAACCACCCGTCAGTGTCCCGGCTCTCTGCCTCGGAGCTGGAAAGGGCTTTGTCCCACAGATATACAGGGTTGCTCCCAAAGAGTCTTGTAATCACAGTTTGCAAAAGTTTGATTCTAATAGGGACGTCCTACCTTTTGCTGTCCCCAAATGAGCTCTAACACTTTCACTTGTCTTCTTCTCATGTGTCCTGTCAACTCACCGCCCATCCCCCCAAACTGCTTCACCTCTGGAAACTTTTCCAGTTCCCCTTGTTTCCCACTATTATGGGCACCCAGTGCAAATGCTGAGGTGTGTGAACAGCCCTGCTGTGGTTTTGGGCACAGCTCAAGTCCACTGAGTTCAGCCCATGAGTTTTGCTCCCTGAGGGGTAAGCAGAGGAAATGGGGAAGTTCGAGAAGCTCCTTTGGGAGCTTAGTGGGAGAATAGTGAAGCCTATGTTTCTTTCCCAGATCTGAGATTCTAAAGGAAGCAAGGGTTTGAAAGTGTGTTTGTTTGCTGCTGGATCCTGGAGATCACATGCAGAAAGCCAGGGAGGTGGTGGAGTACTTTAAGTGATTGCTTTAACTGTACCTGTCTGTTCATCTTTGTCTCCTGGATTTGCAGATGGCATTTCCCGGGTGCAGACCGAGGCCTCAGGCCCTACATTAGGGAAGACCTCAGAATCTGTCTTGCTTACCTGTCATATCTCTGGTGTCCCCATCACTGACAGCAGCTATGCATGGGACTGGATCCGGCAGACTCCTGGCAAAGAGCTGCAGCACATAGCACTGCAGTATCCTTACACAGAACTCCAGCACATCGCTTCATCCTTCCAGACCCGAGTCACCAGCTCTGCAGACCCCTCTAGAAACCAGCTGTTGCTGGAAATACTCTCACCAGCAGCTGCAGACACGGCCACCTATTTCTGCAGCACCAGAGAACTTGAAAAGGGCACAGTGCTTGAAAAACAGGCAGGGCCAGGGCAGAACTGGAAGGAGGGGCTTTAATCCAGCAGGGTCTTTTGTGGTTGCTACAAGGCAAGGCTCATCCCAAACTTCTCAAGACTAGTTGTGCTTTCTTTTCCCAGAAACAGACACAATAATAACAATAGCAGCAGCAGCCTCCCACAAGCACACCCCAAACCATGAACATGTTGTTAACTAACTTCTTCCTTCCTTTTCAGTATCTTCTACAGGCAGAAGGAGCCAGAGAAAGAGGCTGTTTAGTTTTGGTTTTGTTTTTAATTAAAGAATGTGCTGGGTTTGGTTGGAGTAGAGTTAATTTTCTTCACAGTACCTAGAATGGGCCTATGTTTTGAATTTGTGCTGAAAACAATGTTGATAATTCAGGGATGTTTTAGTTATTGCTAAGCAGAGCTGACAGAGTCAAGGCATCTTCTGCTCCTCATACCCCCTGCCAGTGAATAGTTGTGGGTGCACAGAATTTGGCAGGGAACACAGCTGGTTCACAGAATCAGAATCAGAATCACAGACTATTCTGAGTTGGAAGGGACCCACAAGGATCATTGAGTCCAACTCCTAAGTCAATGGCCCACAGCTGACCCCAACTGACCAAAGGGGTATTCCAGACCACATCACATCACGGGCAGCATATAAAGATGGGTGAAGAAAGAGAAAGGGAGAAACACTGAGTGATGGCATTTGTATTTCCATGTGACTGCTCTGTATGATGGAGCCCTGCTTTTCTGGATACGCTGAGCAGTGTGTCTCAGTGGAAGAAGGCAATGAATTCCTTGCTTTGCTTTGCTTGTACACAAAGTATTTGTTTTATTTATGAAACTGATGAGTCGTTTATTAAACTCACAATTTACTCACTTTTACCATTCCAGTTCTCTCTTCCATCCAACCAGAAGGAAAGGAGCTTAGTTGCCACCTGTGGTGAAACCATGACAATGAAACACAATGAGCATGGAAGAAGTTAAAATTTTAAAGTGGAAAGGCAGATCTCAACTGCATTTGGATACTTCACATTGTTTAGGGAGTCTCACGGTAATGTTGTCATAACATGTAGCAAAAGTCAATTAATTGTATCTGAGAAGAGAGTGGCACTGCACCAGGAGCTGCCCTGCAAAGATGATTTTTCCCAGGACAGGATGAAAAATTCCTTTTCTACACTCCTAAATTTGGCTTCATGTGAATAAAAACTTTTTTTCTTATTCTAGGGATTGACTGTTTATTTGGACATACAGATTTTCATGGAAGATGTTTGGAGACTTAAGCAAATGCATCCATGTTCTTGTGTTCGCAAGCAAGAGTGCCCGAGGCATCCTATACAAGAGCTGCATATGCCAGAGGGTCAGCTGTCCCCAGATTTTGTCCCGATTACCACATCTGGCTCTAGGGAAGGATTGCTGCAGTGCATTAATCTATCGCCATTCAGCACAGGAGTCTGCCTGTCAGGCCAACGTCAAATGTCTTGCAAAGGCTACAGACACAAAGGAAAGGCCACTTTATTTCTTCTGTTACCTCCTTCTTTTCTTGTAGGTATCAGCAGCTTGGGGACTTCCACAAGCAAATATTGTAGCTCACTTTTCAAATCACTGCTTTTAACTGTCCTCTTCATAAGGAACATTGTGACTTACTGTTTTATGCTCAATATCTAAATATCTAGTTCCCTATGATCACCTGTTACTCTGTGACCAGTAACATCCCTGATTTGGAAGAAAGGTTTAATGGGATGGTTCTCTCAACAGAAGAACATAATCCCCACACAGCCTTTAAGAGAGAAGTTGCTTCCTTGACCAAGGTATCCCAGAACTAGTTCTCCATCAATAAAAAGGCCATGGACAAAAGCTCTTGTAAATGTCTGATGAAATCAGGTGGATGTGCTGGGAGACAGGCTCAGAGTGAGCTGTTCTCCCCCACATCTCCCTGCCAAAAAAAGGAGAAAATTTTGTTAAAATACCAAAGGAGATTTCAGGGGGAATAAAAATAATTATGCTGGAAGGGCCAGGATACTTCCTTTTGGAAAGCAGCAGTGTACACCTTTCAGCAAGGGCTGAAGAAATTCAAACAGCCTCTGTTTGAACAGCCTCTGATGTGTCTTCATCTGCCTAGGACACATTTCTTCTGGAGGAGAGGGAGACTTCCTTTATTCCCATTTCCTCTGAAGCAGAACTCAAGTGCGGGTCTTCAGTGTCACTTAGTGGAACACAGCTTAAACATTCTCTCCAGCACATCACTGATGGTATTGGTATTGGACCTGCATCAGAATAGAGATGGAAAGAAGAAAGGCAGAACTCAATTTTTAAGCCAAAGAGATTCAAGCGCGTGGCTTGTGGGAGTCTGTGAGCACAGCTGTGCTCTGTGGCCACTGCAATGGAAAGAAGCTGTGCAATGGCCTCTGAGATCTCAGAGACAAGCAGGGTGAGGCCTGTTTCAGGAGGTATTTAGAGCTTATTCTCTTTGTCATGCCAACAGCTGAACAGGCTAAAAGGGTCAGGTCAGCACATTCCTCAGCTTTCATGCAGGAGAGAAGCAATAAGGAGGAGAAAACAATTTGACACACTCAAGGAAATAGCAGATGAACATGCTTATGTTAACAATGGAAAATAGCAGCACTGGGATTTAGAACAGTGATTAAAAATGAGAAATACACCTTCGTACTCAATGACAACAATAATGTAAACAGGATGAAATAATGCTATTTCTTTTCCATGCCCTAGGACTGCATCTGAGGATTAGGAAACTGCTACACAATTCCAAGTTACCATTCAAGATCATTAAAGTAAGACAAAAATCAAATTATAAGCCAGCTTCAGTCAACAAAAACCAGATGTTCCTCACCTTCACACTCAGTGAAAGGCATATACAAATAAATCAAAACTTTGAACCACAGACAACTCCATGGTCAAATAATCAGTTCATAAGATTAAAGAGACTTAGAAAAAGAAATGGTGCATATAATCAGGAAAAAAATTACATGACTCTTACAAAAATTATACTCAGAAACACTAAAAGTACAATATCTGAGTAAATAAGCAACGTTAGCACATTAAGGTAAACAGAGTCCATTGAACCACCATCAGCTAAACCAAAATAACTTCTAAAGAATTCATAAACATGGACTGATTTTTAGTTTGTCATGAAAATGGGCTTTGAGAACAAATACGCTTAGAGAACCCAGAAACAGTTAGGAAATACAGAATGAAAATAAATTGAAAATTAGCAAGCCTACAGATAATACCCAGATGGTACTCAGATACTCTGAAATATTTCACCCTAACTCTCTTGGTGTTTGTTAAAACACAAGCAAGTAACACATCCTGTCAATGAGAACAGGTCTAACAGTAATATTCTTTTTTGAGAAGTACGGACAATATTTTAGTGAGATTAAAGCTAACTATGCTGTCTGTCAGAAAAAAAAAAGCTATAATGATAATGTTACTTGTAGTGCAGAGCATCCTCTGGAACTGTATTAGATGTTCAGAAGTAGAACATTGTAGAGGAGCAGGAAAATAAAAGCCAGCTCTTCAAAGACATAAAAGAGCAGACATCACCTGGCACTGAAAAAAAACCCCTAAATATTTTTGTAGAACTGTCTACCACAGTGTGAACTACGTACCACAGTGACTGAAAGTGACTGAACCACCACACATGAATTGTCTCTCTCACTCCTTTCTCCTGAATGTGGAAACATGGTGCCCTACATGGTCTATTTTTTCCTCAGACAACTTTGTGGACAAAGAAAAATTTGACATCCAGAATTACTCAAAACATTTTTATGCAAGATCAATTTCTTCAAGGTTTGGATCTGATGTCATTTTAGACATCTGATTGTGAAGTTGAACAAGAGGGCATTAACCTACTGTATTTAGATGTTTCCATTAAAGCTCAGCATTATGTTCTTCTCTTCATCTCAGAGCACAGAAGAGGTTTTTGGCAAGAACAAAGATCCTTTTACCTTCATAGCCAACAGTGGCCAGAAGCAGACGCACGAGGAACAAGAACAGGAGGCCAGAAAGGGCACTTTCCACTAGCCATGTCCCAGCTAGAAACATCAGAGCAAGGACTTTGAACCATGTACTGTTGATTTGTATTTATTAGTTTATTCAGGATCCCTTTGTTCATCATTTTGCCTTTTGCAACCTTTGCTTGACTTAGTGCTTTGTCAAGATGAATCATTCTTGAATTTGAAAGAGCTAATCTCTGAAAATGAGCAGGTCTCCTAGACCCCTCCTCTGTCCAGGACCAAAACTTACAGGATTCCTCCCAGAAGATCCCTGAAGAGCCCAGATTCTGCTCTCCTGAAGTCCAGGGCTTCACTCCTCCTTTTTGCATTGCTCTCTGCTCTCTGGATCCTGAGCTCAAACATTGCTACCCCTGAACATCTCACAGCCACCAGAAATTCTTTCTCATTTGCAAGTAGGAGGTGGTCATGGTTTAGGAATGGTATTCTCCAATTTAATCCTCCTGCTTAAACCATGCTGCTGCTCACTCAAAGCAGTGGGATGTGGAGGATTGAACTGGGCAGGCCCAGCTCGATTGGTGGAGCCTCAGGTGTAGAGTAACCAGGTGGCCTTTACTTAATGTAGATCCCATTGTTTTCAATGTGGTTTTTAACAGCCCATTTTACTGTTTAACTTTCCCAGAGGCTGGTGCATGGCAGGGAATATGATACACTCACTCCGTCTTGTGCTCTTTGGCCCAGGTGTCAATGAGGCTATTTCTAAAATGAGTCCTGTTGTCTGACACAATTCTCTCTGAGTGGCCGTGTCACCACAGGACTTGCTTTTCCAGGCACAGTATGGTGTACCAGGCAGTGCTGTGAGGCACAGGATGCGTCTCCAGCCATCCAGGGTTTGTGTCCACCATTGTCAGCATTTAGCACTTGCCTTGGTTGGTCTGGGGAGTGTGATGGGATCGATCTACCAGTCCGCCCCAGATTACATTTCAGCTCTTGTCCACTACACCACAGGGGCTTCACTCACTTTGCTTCATTGCAGCACGTGTCACAGTTATGTATAACCTGAGAGATGGAGTCCGTGGTTAAATCCACACCTCAATCACAAGCCCATTTGGATGTTGCACCTCTTCCTGATGACCTGAGGGGTCTTGGGACCACTGAGCCAGAAATAATTCACAGATCCACCTGAGACACTTTGATCTTGGCAGCTCAATCTACCTGTCCACTGTTGCAATGCTCTTCAGTAGCCTGATTTGGGTACCTGTGCATCTGCACAACAGACTTTCACAGCCAACTCTCTGTGCAGGCAGTGATGTCTTGCCCCAGTTCAGCAGCCCAGATGAGTTTCCCTCTGTGCTGCCAATTCGTGTTTTTCCATTGTTCCAGCCATCCCACAGAGCATCTGCCACCATACACAAGTCAGGTGAGAGTTAGAGCTCTGGCCATTTTTCTTGTTCAGTGACATCTAAAGCCAACTGGATAGCCTGCAGCTCTGCAATCTGACCTGATCCATCTTGTCTCTCAATAGCTTCTGCAACTCACTTGCCTTCCCAGTCTGACTTTCATAATCAGCCTGGCTTCAGTCACTACAATACTGCTGAAAGGTATCCCTCCACATCTCCATAATCCCGCAGCTCTGAAACCAGTGTTAAAGCTGAAAGGCTGGGAGAGCTGGCCTTGTTCAGCCTGGGGAAGAGAAGGATCCAGGGAGACCTTCAAGCCCCTTCCAGTGCCTAAAGGGGCTCCAAGGGAGCTCAAGAGGGACTTTGGAAAAGGGCCTGGACTGACAGGACAAGGGGGAATGCCTTCCCACTGAAAGAAGGCAGGGATAGATGGGATATTAGGAAGAAATTCTTCCCTGTGAGGGTGGGAAGGCCCTGGCACAGGCTTCCCAGAGAAGTTGTGGCTGCCCCGTCCCTGAGAGCGTTCAAGGCCAGGTTGGATGGGGCTTGGAGCAACCTGGTCTAGTGGAAGGTGTCCCTGCCCACTTCAGGGAGTCAAAACTGGGTGATCTTTAAGGTTCCTTCCAACCCACACCATTCTAGGATTCCCTATTGGAGAGGAGCCCAGGCAATGTGCACTAACCTGCACTGCATCACCCATTCCAGTTCTTGGGTCTGGTGAGCTGTCCCACCACATCTCTACTGTCAATGAGATTATGGACCTGCAGCTGCTGTTGGAGCTCTAATTTCGCTTGCTTGATCCCCATACTGCATGCACTCCTGCACAGGCACTGTAAAGAGGCACCCAGACATGTTAATTTCCCAGAGCAATTTCTTTTTCCCCATAGATACTTCCTTATTTAGTACTTGATCCTGAAGTGCACCCCTTTCAGCCTTTTTTCTTTTTTTATTATGAAACCTGTCCTGATAGTCCCATTCCTCCCATGTTTTGTACCAGTATTTCCAATGCCTTTCTCACTTGATTATTTATCATCATCTTCCTTCTCTGTTGTTCCCACTTTAAAGCTCTTACCAGGTTGGCCAACCTGTTGGCAAAAACATTTTTGTCTTATCTAATCAGGTGGGTCCCATCTCTTCCAAACAGTCCTCAGTCCTCAAAAAGGATCCCATCATCATAGAAACCAAATCCATTTGTCAATGCCAGCTATGTAACCAACTGTTGACCAGCTGGATTCATCCACTACTCCTTCTCTTCACCTCCCTCCTCATCAGCAGGATCAACAAGAATCCCATCTGGGCCCACATGCCCTGGGCCATCACCTGATGTGAGTCAGCACAGACAGGCAGCTGGAACAGCCACAAACTCAGGACTAAACAAAAAAGAGTAAATTTTTTTCCATTATCTTGATAGCCCTGGGAATCCTGAAGCAACACC
Source organism: Hafferia zeledoni (assembly GCA_035583235.1). Lineage (NCBI taxonomy): Eukaryota > Metazoa > Chordata > Aves > Passeriformes > Thamnophilidae > Hafferia > Hafferia zeledoni. Next base: position 2,865,211 of record JAWWEV010000082.1, on the reverse strand, counting down.
CAGGGAGGCACAAACAGAGACACAGCCTCTGAACTCGGTCCATGCTGGAAGATCATCATTAATACCCACAAGGAAGAGAAGGAGGGGGAATAGACTGCAAGTGCAATGAGTTTGGCAAGTCCATTAAAAGCATCCCCAGTTCTAGTCCATGGCAAAGAGATGACTAGTCCAGCAGCATGGAGAGCCTTCCATTTCTGTCACTCACCACTTTTTCTGGTGCTCCTGTGTGGCTTATGGTCGATGGGCTCAGACACCTTGGTTGTCAGAGATCTCAACTCCTCATTTGCCAGGACAGCACTGAGTCTACTCTGTGGCTGCAAATTTTCATGTGAAGCAAAAGCCTTCACCTTGGTGCCAGAAGCTTCCAGCCTTTGTCATCATGGGAACTTCCATTTCCCATCCTGATGGGCTTAGACTCAACCTGCCTCTTCTTTGTTAGCAAAGGGAGGAGTGGGCTCTTGAAGCTGCAGAGTCTCAGTGGTTGAGTCCATCTCTTGCCATCAAAGTCTAGATCAAGTTAATGATGCAGAAGTTGATCATTATGAAGGATTTGATCAATCTGCAACAGCTCCTTTCCTCTGTGATAGTCACTCTCACAGGTACAGTGTCTCTACTGAACAAAGAACTGTCCATTTGCCAACTTTCCCATCTTACCTAAAACAGTGTAAAGACTTTCTAAGGTGTTAAATGACCCCCAGACATCAATTCTAAGAGCTGAGAGAGTTTCAGTCCTTTTGCTTATGAGCACTGACACCACATGAAAGGTGACAAAATAGACAGCTTTCTGCAAGTCAGAAGAATTCTCAGAAATACTTCAAAATAACACTTAAAGTACTTATTTTTTTTTCCTGCTTTCCATGCTGCTTAACTCCATTCCAGTTTTCAGAGGTGTCATGTAATCCCTAAGTTTTCATTTATAATTCAACATTTCTGATATTATCTTAGACCGTTCCTTGAAACCCATATCATGTTTCTTCATGTGGTATGTTGGGTCTTAAACCACTTGGAAGTCATGTGACTGCCTGTATAATCCAAAATTCTGTGTAATGGAAGAGAGGCAGTTTTTGCAACGAAATACATCACTGTGTACAGGGGCTGGAGTACCACAATGATATAAACAGCACAGGGCCCTGTACAAAAACCCAAGGAATGAAAAAAGGCAATATATTTTGGGAAGGAAAAGGGTGAGTGAAGGTAATGATTAAAGAGACAATTTTTTTTTTATATTTCTGTTCATCTTGGAAAGTTAGAGCTCATGAGCTTTCTAAAAGGTGAAAGAAAGGGTGAACTTGGAAGTTCTATACTCCATCAAGCTATTTGAAACCACTGAACTATTCAACTATTGTTTTTCCCTTTCCTGTTTTGGAAGAAAATGTGCCTCTGGATACGCTCATGGACTTGCCCACATGGATATTTAGGACAAATGTCTGGCTTTTCATCTCCTGTTTTTTCAACTCTTTTGAATACCATGAGGAAAGAGTGATTTATTGGAATGAGTATTAGCACTGTGAGGACAGATAAGCTTGTGTTTGGAGCAGGGACTACTCTCACAGTTGTACCAGGTAAGTACATCTTTTATTTATTTCTAAAACTTTTATTAAAATTAAGGTGTAGAAGGAAAAAGGCATCTAATGGTTTATGTTCAGTGTAAGAGTTTTCTGCTGCAATAGTCCCTTGAGTGCACTCTGTCTCCAGCCAGGCTTTCCAGCCAAATCCTCAGCTTGGAGCGCTTAGAAAGGTTTCACAGGAGCCACTGGGCTAACTCTGTGTATCACCTTTATTCCATGTTCCCCAAACAGCAGATGTGTGCTACTGAACATGTTCTAATTTATTATCAGTGTGGACAGCACTCTGGCCCAAATGGACTGTGAAGGGTCCTCTTCTCCAGTGGGTCTTCGCTGACTCCCTTTGGGCAGAAATGCACATCTCAGTGAGGAGCTCACAGTGGGGAGAAGATTTGAGACGTATCTTTAACTGTCTGGTTGGAGATGTTTTCACACTGGCCCCACACTCATAGTGTCACCAGGGAAGGAATTCCACTGGTATGGAGACAGAGGAGGAAGGATTTCAATATCCTTGGGCTTCAATTTTCACAAGTGCCCACATCCAATAGCTCCTAAAATGAATGACAATTGGCTCCCAGGTTGTCTGGACATTGAAAACACAGATGTGGGGAGTAGGGATTATAATAAGCCACAATTATTCCTGTCTTTATATTGTAGAAAAAAGGTGGATGTCACCCAATGCTTTTCTATGGGAATGTGAATGTTGTGTCAGAGGAGTTGGTCAGGTTACTCTGTGTTATCCCAAAGATCCAGGTGCATCCCTTAGGACCTGTTGTTCTGCTTTCAGAGGTCTGCATGTCCTGAAAGTGCTGAAAAAATGTCCCATATAATTTTACATTCCTGAAACACTCTGCACTCGTCCCAGAAGGGCATGGGACTCCCTTAGGAGCTGCCTAACATCTGCCCATGACTCTAGGATGTGTTGCATGAGAATAAATGTCTATTTTGGAACAATCTCAGTTCCCTTACAATTTTGAAGGGACAAAGGAATGACAAGTTACTATTCTGAAGAAAGATCTTTCTATGCTGTGCAATGATTTTCTTTTTCTAGCTAAAGTTGGGATATTTTCAAGGCTGCACAAAGACATCAGAATTATGTTTGACAGTAAAAGACATTGGCCCTTAAGTATCTTAGTCCCTCAGTGCCTGTTGAAATACTTAATAAGTTGATGCCCAAGTTTCCAGAATGAGAGGAACCTCACCCTTTTGGTTTTGGATTTCTTTGGGTGCTACTCATATGCATTTTAGGATATTAAGAGCAGATATACTTTATTATCCCAAGTTTTGAGAACTACCCCAAATCAAAAGGACATTGAATAACAACCACTGGTAGTCACTATAGGATACCCCAGCCATATTCTCTTGAGGTCTTCACCAAAGACAGACAAAGTTTTTGTTTTGGTGTGGGTTGGTTTAGTCTAGATAAAATTTCCACTAAGAATACTAAGGCCCATGACTTTATGGAATATATGGTTCTTCCTGTAACTTTGTAAGACTAAAGGGAAAGAGAAGTAGCTTTCTGTCCTAATAAAATGAAAGAACACAATACAGAAATCCCTCCCAAAACCAAGCAGTGATAGGAATTCATGTCTGTATTTTCAAGTAAAGCAAACAGATGGGACTCAGATAAGGCTTCTGGGGCCTAATAAAAAAATGATTCTGCTTTTTTAACTGCCGTTGCAATGTGTACATTGTTTCTTGCTGAAGATCTTACCCAGTGAGTTGTTGCAGAGGAGCAGCTTGTTAGTGCAGTGGCTGTTTGGAAATACTGGAGAGGAGAAAACATGAAAAGCCTTTAAAGATCTCAGATAACACAGAATGCATAGGACTAACGTGCTCTGGCAAAAAAATGTTACAACACCTGGCAAGGAAATGTGTGTAGGAAGAATAGAAAAGTGAGCCTTTTATGTTCTGTGTGTTTTGACTGTGTGTCACTGCTGCTCTTGTCTTTGGGAAAGGAACACAACTGACAGTGGAGCCAAGTAGGTGTCTTTTATGCATTATCTTTTCTGAGTTGTTATTGTTTGAATTTTCCCTTTTTTTCCTGTTAATGAATGTTTGATTTCTGGTCAGTATCTGGTTGCTTTAGGTGTGGATAAGAGTGTAGTTTAGCCTGTTTTCGTGCAAAACTTGGCTTTCATCTCAGTTCCTCACTGATAGGGTGAGAGGGAAAGAGTGTAAAATCAGAGCCCCTCGATCAAACCTAGATGAAGTGCCCTGTGATGAACAAGATATTTGACCTGATGGATCCCTGAACCAGACTGCAAGGCAGACACCATACAAAATTAAAAGTCTAATGCCCCTCTCTTTAGAAAAGAGAGCCATCAGGATGCTCCTGTCAATTAGATATGTAAATCTTTTTTGGTATGTCTGATGGTCTTTTATCAGCTGAGCCTTCCTGGCAAAGATGGTTGATAGAGTCCCATGCTTTTACTATAATTCAAATTGCTGATCTGAATTAAGTCCTGACATTGGTGTGTGAAATCATTCTGGACTCTCTGCATATGATCTAACCTGATGACAAAGACATTTTGTTTAAAAAAATCCCCATGGTATCACAATGACTTGTTGGCTACAAAATTCTTGTCAGACCAACTGTTACCATAAAAGACAGCTCCTCCAAGTCTAAGCAATCTTATTTCATTATTTGTATGTCTCATAGAAAATTCCCAGAGAAAGTTTCTGCTATACTGTTGAAATTCAACCTGTTGTAGTTGTCAATCCCTTGTCATTCATGTATTTCCTGGGGAATTCAACTCTAAAATTCTTTCAAAACTGAAAAAAATACATTTAATATTTTCAGTGTAACCAAATTTCTGAAAGATCAGAAGACAGATCTGAAATTCTTTGAAAACTTACCAGCATCTTTTAGATTCTCTCAAAACTCCCATTTCCATGTCTTGACGCTTTTTGGTCTCTTAGTGCCAAAGGACCACCATGGAGGGTTACTACACTAATCTAAGGAATATTGTAAATTTTGCCCACGAACAAAAGGCCCCAGTTAGTTTGTTAAACAAACTCTGCATTACACTTCTCACTGCCCCTGGAGCCAAGGGTCTGATAACACGGCACAGCACGGGCATGAGTAAGGTCACACTTTCCGGAAGAGGCACAGGAGTTTTTGTTGAACCAAGGACCAATCTATCTCTTCTCATTGCCTACAGACTGGCTGGAATGTCTTACACCTTGTGCAATGTCTAGAGAGGACAACCTCCCCTACAATGAAAGTTCTTGACCTTGTAAGGAAGTCTTGGAGCTGATGAAGGGAGTGGAATCGCTGCCCATGGCAGGGGCTGGAACCTGCTGGTCTTTAAGGTCCCTTCCAACCCAAACCATTCTGTGATTCTCTGATTCTGTGCAGAGATATGCAATTCACACACTGCTGATTGCTTCTCTCCTACCTTCCCATCTTAGAGACAAAACTCCTTTTGTGAGCATTTGTTATTGAAAAAATCAATTTTGTCCCCCACTCCAACAGCAGGACTTGATTTCTGCAAGTCACTCAGAGGGGGAGCCTTGCACAGCAGTGAGGGAACAAACTGACTTCTGCTCTCCCTGCCACTGCTGCTGTGGTTGCACCTTTAACCACAACAGGAGATTCGGGGAGGGGAGAGAGAGTAAAGGAATAAAAAAACCAGTTATCCCCTCATGTCTTGAATATGCAAGGCAGTCCTCATAGAACTGACGTTGTTTGGATCTAAATTGTTGAGAAAGCAGAGGAATTGGACTCTTGGAGTGGCATGCATAAAAGTTCCTTTCTCATTTCCAGGTCCCTTATAAAATAAAGAATCCACTTACAGGAACAAATTCACTTACAAGCACAAGTTTGGCAAAAGCAAGCTGAGATCCTGTGGAATTAAAGCTCCTATAAAATATCTACTCCTTACACCCTTTCTTGTTTTAATTTGATCTTTTGGAATCAGCAGCAAGAACTAATGACAAAAGAAAAAAAAACAATTAGTCATTGATAATGATACAAATTAGTCACACCTGGATTATCAATGAATTTTCATGTCTTATCTCTCAGGCATGCTTGCAGTAAAATCCATCATGCCCAAAACATGCTCTTTTTCACAGACAATAAAAAAAGTTCCACCCCACAAGTCATTATGATGAAATCAAAGAAACTGGAAGAAGGTGGCAGCACTGGGAAAGCAGCTTGTTTGGCAAGGAATTCCGATTCAAAGAACATGAGCTTGGAGATGTCCTCTGATGAGGTCACGTATGAACAGAGCACACCCATTCTGACGTCAGAGGGCTTGTACAGTGCTGTGAAGGTGGTCAGTGTGACAAAAGACACAGAGGTGACCTGCAAGGCCCATTTTGGCAACAGCACCTTTACAGCATTACCAGGTACAATTTGGTGGCACAGCTGGAACTGGTTTGTGCAGACAGTGTCCTGTGGTGCTGCTATTCCTGGATAGTCAGCACCACCCTGGGTAGGCAGCAGAACTGGGACAGACATTTGGTACTCAATAAGGGAAGAGATGAAAGCTGTTTAAAGGCATCTAAAATAAATGATCTCAACTGTTAAATAAATTTTTTTGGAGGGGGGAGGGAAGGCACAATCTATTTTTTGGAAATGATTGATGTTTCACCAAGCAGCAGCAAACTTCCCTCAGCAAACCTGAAACAACCTTTCTAAAACTTTTTCTAAAAGAAAAAGTTAAAACTGTGGTGTGATTAGCTTTTCTTTTTAGATTTTGTGGGCTTGTTTTTGTCATACTGAAAGTCACTCAAATAGTAAACCCAAAACAATTCAATAATTCTTTTGTTTTCTGCAATTGCATGGAGAAATCCTCTCCTCAAACTAATGCTGGAATTAGGGACTGATCATCTGAGCCCCAGATTCTACTTCCCACATATTCCTATGAGAAGGGTCATATGAATGATTTTTTATGCCTTATAAAGTTTAGATATAGTTTAAAATTCTTTTTTCCTATCATGATACAGAAAAGAAGGCTGAAGAACCAGTAACAAGGACCAGTAGCAGGTTTTGCAACAGCACAGACATCTCTGCCCAAGGTTAGTAATCAAAATAGATTATGAAGTTACATTGCTGCATGGGGCATAAATGCATGGAAATATATTTTCTCAGGGATAGAGGAATCAGAATACAACATATTCGTCAAACATGACCTGCTTTTCCAAGGTTGTTGCTGTAGGAACACACAAGCAACAGGAAGCAAAAAAACAATGGAGACAGACACCCTCCTCCCCTGTTGTTGCCATGTTCTCTGTCATCAGTTCCTCTGCTGCTGTTCCTTGCCCCAAAACTATTACCTGTGGATTTTTCCACTTTCTGCCAAGATCACAACATCCAAGCCTAGACTGTGATCTCTCCCCTTTTCTCTGTCATTGAGCAGGTACCAAAGTGGAGAGAGTGAACATGCTGTCTATGACTGTGCTGGGTTTGAGAGTCCTGCTGGCCAAAAGCATTGCCTTCAATACACTCATGAGTATCAAGTTGTTTCTTTTCTGAGGTAAGGAAGCAAACAGCTTGATTTGTAGAAATACTGGAAGCACATGCCAGGAGCGACTGCCTATCTGTGTGTACTTCTCTAACCCCACAGGTAATGATGTCTGTTCATCTGCTCCTAATTCCATTGATCAGCTCTTGAAGGTTTCTGGGGAAATAAACCAACAACGATGATCAAAACCCACAACCCCCCCCCCGGCCTCGCCCCCTCCCCCCACCAAAAAAAAAAAAAAAAAAGGTTGAGAAAAGCCCACCCTGCCTCATAAATGACAAAGAAAACAGCACTTTTCTGTATCCAGAGCTCAGTTCTTCATGGCTCGTTCCCAAATTTTCTTTGCCAGAGCAACTCAGATTATTAACTGAAGGTCCTAAGAGGTGACTCCATGACTATTTCAAGTGACAGAGCACAAAGCCTGGGAAAAAATCCATACAAATAAGGATTCAAAAACAAGGATCCTGAAACATAAACCTGTAAAAGTAAAGACAGGGGAGGTAGGGGAGATTTTTAAATTAAAGTGTCCAAATAGGCACAAAATATAGTCTGGCCTAAGTTCTGTGAGTGTACCTGTGTTGATCTGACAGCTCTCAAACAGTGGTGTTTAGGCCCAATTTCATTAAATGTAGTTTAATACATGCTTTGCTCTTCCAGACACGGGGAATCAAGGCAACAGGAACATGAAGAACAGCTGGAAAGAATATTAATCAGCAGCACAATGGCCTGAACAACCAGTGCCAGATCTGCTGACTGGCCACCCAGAACATAACACATCCCTTTCCCCTGTAGACAGTTGATACTGTTCAATCCTGCCCAGCCAGTTCATTTAGATTTAAGAGTCATAACTGCTTTTGCTATTTCTTTCTCTTGGTGCACTGAGGAGAGTGTATTTCTCTTCATACTCCTGCGGAATAGATCTCACAACTATTCTGGCATTAGAGGTGTCCAACCTGCTTCAATAGTTTAGAAAAATCCAATACTCACTATATATATGGATATAGATATAGATTACTTTTTAAAAGCACTTTTCACAGGCATGTTTTGTAACTGTCTGTAGAACTGAGGGAATTCAACAACAGTAGTTGTCATTTATAGCTCTGGTTTTTAGATACATTTAATAACAATAATTTCCTATTGTAGCTGAGAAGACCTCTGTTGGACCTGAAGTGATTCAATTCAACCAGATAAGGTTCAACCATAGAAACATTTCTTTATTAAACCTGTATTTCTTCTGCAAAATATATCTCATATGCATTTTTGGTTCCTGTAATAGTGACCAAAATACAGTTTTCCTAAGCCAAAATGCTGTGGTTTGTTCTGAGCTTTTTCTTTGGAATTTGGAATGGACATTGCTGAAATCCAACTGTCCTAATGACTACTGAGAGTAGAAACAAGGTTTTGATAACCCAGATTTCCCCTTGGGTGGATTTGTCTTTCCTAGACTTTGTGAAGGAAAGTGTCTCTTTGGACATTGAGAAGCTTCAGTTGAGGCAGTTTGCTGTAAGCATGAGGGAGGAAAATACGCAGAGCGGAAGAGAACACATGCTGCTTTTTTGCACTCAACGATACAAGGCAGAGGCCAACAGGAAATAATGTGAGGAGGTTTGATGGGCTGATAGTTTCCACAGCAACCTGGTTATGAACTAATAGACCCCATCACACACGTTTGCCAGCTCATCTTTCTCTCACAAGCAACAGGCAGGATGTTGTGGTCAACATTTCTGACTCAGTCACACCATGCAAGATAAACCCTCCCCTTGTTTGGAAAAACAAGTTAACCACATCCTGGAGGGGAAATAAGGCTTTTCTCATACTGACCGAGGTAGTGCTGGCCTCAAAATAGGCTCTGCAGAGAACAAGGTGTGTTTTCTTGAGCTTTGTCAGGTTAGCTCCTCAGACCCTGCAGACACCTGGAGCAAGACCCTTACCCTATGCAGAAGATAAGTGAAATTTGCATGGCAAATCCAAATCCAGCAAAATGCTTATTCAGTGCATTTTATCATCATAATGTAAATCAGCAGGAGCTGCTCATCAGTTTTTATCCTGCCTTTCTGATAACATCCTGAACCTTTTTATCTTGCACTCCACACCTTTTCCCAATCTCTCACGCACATTTAAATTTGAAAAATACTCCTTTGGATAAAAATGGTGTAATCAGGCGGAGAGGAGAGAAAGGCCAATGATTAAGTGCTGCTATAATCCTTTGCACAACCTGCTTATCAAGTCTGGGACTAGCATTGGCTCGATCCACACCTCCTCTGAGAAGGAGTTTAGAAAACAAGGGGGTCCTGTCTGTACCTCATAACTCAATGGGAGGGTCTCTCTCCAATACTTCTACCCCTTTTTTTGCCCCCAGTCTTCACATAAATCATTCTAAATTAATTCTAATTCAATATTACTGTGTATGTTTCATCCCTGTATTAAGCAGTAGAGTGAGTGTTACTGTTGGACTTTGCTGAGCTTTTGCAAATTTATATGAAACCTGCTTTTGCTGACACCTTTGACAGTGAGTGTTTAATCGATCTGAGCCACTCATTTCATGAAAGGCTCCTGATTGCCTCCCACTGAGCAGTGGCTTTACTCTTTATGGTTGCAATGCAGAACATACAACTTAAAAAAAACAGGAGAATATAATTTCTCCAGAAGAAATCCTACAATAGGGAGATTTTGTACAGTCCAATATTAAGATTGTGTTAGTGTGGCTAATTCCACAGAAGAGGATAGAGGGTGCAGTTCTCCCAAATGATATGAGCTAAGGAAAATGTGTAGAGAAATTGTGCTTTACAGTAAAATACCCTCTGTTAAAACCAGCACCTTTGCATTTGGAATTACTCCTGAATCAGAAAAAAACATATTGCCCTGTAAGAGATCCAGTGATACCAGAAATAATGGAGGATGATTACAAGCAGAGGACTTTGGCACAATACCTTTTAATAGTACTACCTGTATCATCCTTCAGATTTAATTGCATCCTTATTTGATTGTGTTCAGAGAGCCTTTGAATATTACCACGGCTGGAGCCACTGTCCCTGGAGATATTCAAAAGCCACCTGGACATGGTCCTCAGCAAACAGCGCGAGATAGTACTGCCTGAGCAGGGGAGACCAGATGACCCCTGAGGTTCCTTCCAACCTCAATCATTCTGTATTTCTGTGATATCTTTCTTATACAAATAATTTTGCCTAGAAATTTCAAAGAAGAACCTCTAGCTTAAGATTGCAATTATTAGGGCTGGTAGTTATTCAAAGGCATAAATGAGCATTTTCATAATACAGAAAATGATTCTAAAATCCCTAATGCTGACTGTGCTTTGACCTTTCCCTCCTGTCCATCTGATTGCACCATTTTTGTCTAAGGGAGTATTCTTCACACTAAAGGCCAGCCTAGTTGTTAAAAAACTCCTCCCAAGACTGTTGTTGTTTTCATAGAATCTTGGAATAGTTTGGGTTGGAATGGACATTAAAGCTCCTCTTGTTCCAACCCCCTATCATGGACAGGGACACCTTCCACTAGACCAGGTTGTTGAAAGCCCTTTCAACACTTCCAGGGATGGGGCAGCCACAGCTTCTCTGGGGAACCTGTGTCAGGCCATCACCATTTCAGAATAAGAAAAACCTTCAGACATCCACTCCCCCAAGTCAAACCTCTCTCTTCCCAGTGTCAGAGACTGGAAACAGCTGATGTGAACACATGGCTCTGTATGCAAGTGTTCATGTCCAAGCTGCAGAGTCTGTGGACTTCCATTTTCTCAATGCTCTTGGCCCTTCTCACCCCTGGCCCTAAAGGTCTGTTAACCAGATCTGGGTCATGCTGAGTCACAAAATAAACATGCCTTGGGGTGGGAAATCTTCATCTTAGAAGGTAAAGGTCACGTGTGTGTCAGACTAAGGATCCACGTGACTGGAAGTTGTTCATCGTGAGCATCTTCTCACCTCTTCTCTGCAACTCCTGTTGCCTGTGGGGTCTTGCTTAAGTTTCTGATTCACACCAATTCTTCTTTTAATGCAGCCCTAAGAAACCTGAGTCACAAAAGATGTTCTTCTGGTCCATACCAGTAAGCAGCAGGCCCGGAACTCGCAGAGCTGAAATGAAGTTCTAGATACTTACTGCATTGAATAAGACAAAGTGCATTGCTTCCTAGATGAATTTAAAAGCTCTTGGTTTGGATCCCATTGATGTAGCATTACAGCTGGTTACCCAAGAAATAAGGCACAACAAGGCAAGTCCTTTGCCAGCGAAATTCTGCATGGGTTGCTCAGAACAGCTCCTCAAAAATACTTCCCTCCTTCTCTGCCATGTGTCAGCAAGGGATTTTTGCTTCTCCTCCCTGCTGCTTTGCTTTATGAAACCTCTTGTCTGCCTCCTGCAGGACAAGTTGCAGTTTTTTATCTTCAGTTAATGGTAGGAAAAAGTCAGATGTTCATGTATTTGTTATTCTTATCCAAAGCAGGCTAGTTGCTTGCCCTGCTCTGGCTACTTCCTACCTCCCAATTCCAGGAGCCAGGCACTTTTGGAAAACAGACAAGATTACAGCACAGGAAGCCCCCAGGAGTCCAAGCCAGATGCAAACAGGAGGTATCCCAGAGCAGTCACAGCATCCCAGGGGCACGCTGATGTTTCAGTGTTGCAGCTGGTGCTGCTGGGCAGTCACAGACATCCGGAGGGACCCCGAGCATGGACAATGTCTGTATCTGCTTTGGCATCTTGGGAGAGGACTCACCTGCAGAAGAATTATTCTTTCTTCTGTGTACCTTGGTCATCTAAGATGTTCATCCCTATGATGTACAAAAGAGACACCTTAAAAACCCTCAAGGTCTGTTGTAAAGTGGCAGTTAAAGTTTTTGGTAGTTTTAAGTTCAGGATCTCTTGCATCCTCAGGGTGTTCAGCATCAGATTCAGGGTCAAAACTTTAGAGAATACTTGGCCCAACATGTTGAATAATTCAGGTTTTTTTCAAAGGATTCCAAGTGAGTCAGGGTTTAGGGGTGAGGGCATTTAACACACCATCCCCTACTAAGTATGTGGAAGAAAGTATGGCACTTTTTACTATCACAAACTTTAATTGCTGTATTTTTTCTCAGTATTTCTATATCTTATCAGGTGCAATACAATCCCAGTTTGGAAAAAGAGCACAAGGAACCAATTTCACCATCAGCACTTTTATTTACACACAATGTCAATATTTACAATATTTAATCAACTTACATTTTATGACAACTTTTGGTACATTTAAGTGATTTGGTTGAATGTTTCAAATGGTTGTATAGGCTTTTATTGTTGTCTCAGGTTTGGCCTAGTTTTTTACCAACCCTGGACTGCCTCCCCCGCCTCCTCCCAAAGCCTTCCCAGCAAAGGAGGGAAAAAAAACCTGCAAAGAAAAGAACTCGAAAGAAACTGAACTGACTTAAAAAGAAATTATATTTTCTGACATCCACAAACATGTATGCAATTTACACACTATGTGGGGCCCCACCCCAGGGGAAAAGAAGGGAAAAGGGGGAAAAAAAACCTGGTTAACAAGAAACATGGAGAGACAAACCCAAACCAAAACAAATGAAACCGACAAATACAATTAAAGACTTCAGGAAAGGAGAACAGGCATGATACAATCTCACCCGGGCTAGGAAAAACCAACAGAAACAAAGGGACCGTCCAGGCTCCTCCCTGCTCCCCCGAGCTTCTGGAAGAAGGAAGACTAAACTTCTCCCTATCTCCCCTCCCCCTCTGCTACTGTGGAAAACACATGTGGAATACTTTGTAATGTCCACTTCCTTAGTTACACCTAGTTACTGAGGAAGCCATGGATCAAAACCATTACATTCTCCACCCCTTATTCCACACTGGTCTTTCCACACAATCCTTGTATTCGCGCGTTCACTTATATCCCACGCGTAGATAGATAGATAGATAGATAGATAGATAGATAGATATAGTTCATATGCAGTCCTTCGAGGCAGATGTCTTGTCATCAAGGATCAGCACCAGCATCAATTCAGCTTAGGTCCTTTGCTTTTTGGTTAGTCACAGTTTCAAGTTCAGGACTGGTTCACAGGTTGGGGCTGCCTTATCGTTGGACATCATGGGATACCACTATCAGCTTTGTTTGGGTCTTTCTCATCCGGTGTCTGGTTTCCCACAAAATACAACTCAAAGCACATAATAAGTTTTTCCCCAAGGCTAGATTGCCCTGGGGCACACATTGGATTTCGCCCTCTTTTCTCATTACCCACCAGGTGTTTCCGGACCCTTGAGCAAAACCAATCCCATGGATGGGTTTGTCTTGGCCCGAGGGAGGAGTAATCCAAACAGATTTCCCTAGCATGCCTCTCAGGTGAATCGCTGGAACTTTGTCTCCATCTACCGTGTGGAGGGATTCTGTTTGGGCAGGACCATCTCGATTGACAGAGCCTCTAGTGTTAACCAACCAGGTGGCCTTGGCTAAATGCTTATCCCAGTTCTTGAAAGTTCCTTCACCTAGTGCCTTCAGAGTTGTTTTTAATAGTCCATTGCACCTCTCAACTTTTCCAGCAGCAGGTGCATGATATGGAATGTGATATACCCATTCAATACCATGCTCCCATGCCCAAGTGGCCACTAGATTGTTCTTGAAATGAGTCCCATTGTCTGACTCAATGCGATCTGGAGTGCCATGCCTCCACAGGACCTGCTTTTCAAGGCCCAAGATAGTATTCCGGGCCATTGCATGTGGTACCGAGTATGTCTCTAACCATCCGGTGGTCACTTCAACCATGGTAAGCACATAGCATTTACCTTGGCTAGTCTGTGACAATGTAATGTAGTCAACCTGCCAGGCTTCTCTGTATTTATACTTATCCCAGCGTCCAGCATACCAGAGGGGCTTCAACCTTTTTTCCTGCTAATGGCAGCACAGGTTTCACAATCGCAGACCCTGACACTGTGGCAGGAGGGCTGTAACCACTGACAGGCTTTAGTGAGCTTCTAAGTCCAGGTGGGACATCCAGATGTGTCCTACATCCCTCTGAGGGATATGGAAGAACCTGTGGGAAGGTGGGTACACCTGGGGATGTGCTGGAGGACACCCACCAATTCCTTCTCTTCGTGACCACTAACCACAGCCTAACCCAAATTTTCCACAGCTTTGAAGCCCCCAAAGGCACACTGGCAACAAAGTCTGTAAGGTAAAGTGGCAGGAAAGAGGGAGGTGAATAGGGTGGATGACAACTGAGTTTCCATGACAACTTGTTTCCTGCTTCCCTCCAAAGCTGAGGCACAAAAAAAAAAAGCCTGCTAGGTAGAGAGAGGGGGGTAAAACCAGGGAGTCATGCCTGAGAGGGAACTTGGGTATAGGAGAAGCTCTGTATTTGTCACCAACATGAAAAAGGCTGCAGTGTCATAAAGCGCTTTATTGATGGAAAAGATCACAGTTATATAATGAGGCTGCAGATCCCTCCATAGGACACTGTGGGGAAAAATTTGAGCCTCTTCCTCCCCCAAGGAAGAAGGTGAGAGTCTGCTGGGCAATTACACTTCCCTATGCCACACTCTGCCATCAGAGCTCAGGAGCAGTTCAAGACCTGGAAAGAGAAAAGGCAACATGAGCAATGTTACTGCAAAGGCGAGGGAAATTCCCCCAAGCTCCAGCTCCAGTGATCCTGTGGCCCCTTGCAACAGTAACAACACTTCCCAACACCCAACTCTCCCATGTTAAACTGCCTCATATGTGGAGAAACTCGCAGACCTGGACCCCATCACACCATGGCCTCCAGAAAGCACAACCCTCACAGAGTCCAGGAGTTCCAGCTCCCAAAGCCCCTGCAAAATACCTCTCATGAGAGAGGGATGGGAGTAGGTATCTGTAACACCCCTAGTTAACTGCCCCTTTAAATTATATGAAAGCCAAAAAATACATGCTCAAAATCAGAAAGCCATAAATCCTCAGCCTGTGCCAACCCAGAGAACAACAGCTTGGCCCAGAGGCAGCTGAGAGTTGGGAGGACTCCTGGATTCACTCTGGTTCTAGCTCTCCCCCAAGAGCACTGCAGCCCTGTGGCTGCCCCTTTTGTGACCCCCCCATCAGTACCTGGCAACCTCTCCCAGCTCAGCCAACAAAGTTGATGACGACAAGGTGGAGGATGGTGTTGGCAAAGAGGAAATCAGCAAATGCCCGCTCCGGGGAGATGCCCTGGAACTCACCCTTGTTCTGGGGGTTGATCTGGATCCGGAGGCAAACTGCACAGCAGAGAGAGAATGAGACACTAGTAAGCACAGAAAGAGATAGTGGTGGGGAAGCACAGCCTTGCTGGGGCAGCCCGGCCCAGCCTGGGTTACTGTTTCACCAGGGAAAAGTTACTCCATTGTTACTACAGATGAGCAGGACACTGGCAGGGGATTTGCACAGGGGTGTCATGAAATCATCCCACACACAGAAACCACAGCGATATCCAAGAGAGCCCTGAAACGAAAAGGCTCAGAGCAAAGTTGGAGTCACAAAGAAGTGTGGATATTTATATGTCCTCTACCGGGTATGTTAGAAACACAGAATCACAGGATGGTTTGGGTTAGACGGGACATGAAAGCTTATTCAGTTCCACCACTTTCCATGGGCAAGGACATCTTCCACTATCCCAGGTTGCTCCAAGCCCTGTCCAGCCTGGTCCTGGACACTCCCAGTGATGAGGCAGCCACAGCTACTCCCAGCAACCTGTGCCAGGGCCTCACAGGGAAGGATTCCTTCCCAATATCCCATCTAACCCTGCCCTCTGGCAGTGGGACGCCTTCCCCCTTGTTCTGTCCCTCCATCCCTTGTCCCAAGTGCCTCTCCAGCTCTCCTGGAGCCCCTTGAGGCACTCGAAGGGGCTCTCAAGTCTCCCCGGAGCCTTCTCTTCTCCAGGTGAGCGTCCCCTGTGCTGAGGGGGCAGTAGAGGAACAGAGTGGCTTTGGGGGTATTCTGGGAGAGCAGCACCCTGCCCCTGCTGGAGGCTGCAATGACATCGGGGGGGGACAAGGCTCCAGCCTGACCCCGAGGAGCCCCCGCCCCGCCCGGGGAGCGGCCTCGGGAGTTCGGGGCAGGAAGGGGGTGCTGCAGGGGCCGGGGGCGGGGCCCGGCGAGTGCCTCGGGAGCGGCTGTGGCTGCCGCGGGGCTGCCTCGGGACACCCGCTGGGGGCTGAGGATGTCCCGCTGTCCGCGGCGCCGCGGGGGAGGCTCCGGCCAACCCCGTCCCGCACTGACCGCCCAGGATGAAGCTGCCGACGGCGGAGATGAAGCCGCTGAGGAAGGAGTTGAAGGGGAAGGTGCCGACACCGAGGCAGTATCCGAACTGCAGCGCGCCCGTGAGCAGCACGTAGAGCAGGAAGGCGTCCAGCGCTTTGAGGCGCCCGGAGGTGCCGCCGCCGTACTCGGACAGGAACCGCCGCGCCACGGCCCGCACCGACCCTGCCATGGCCGCACAGCCCGCACTGCGCGTGCGCAGCGGACGTGGCGTACGGGAAACACAATACGCATTGCCGACCAGCGCATGCGCCGAGGGCTCCATGAAGTCCGCGCCCCTGAAACTTGCTAAGAGCCAATCAGAGCCCACAAGAACCTGTTGCTGGACGGATTAGAGAGCATCTCCGTCCACGAGCCAATGAGAGCCCAGCTCCGCCTGTTGCCAGGCAGCTTACAGCACGCTCGCCCTCATCCCAGCCCGCGGGTGCTGGGAATGGCGGTTCCCGCTGGGAGATGCTCTGGCTTGAGGTGGGTCGGCCGAGGGAGCGACCGGTCAGGGGGCTTGTGGGGCCTCTCTGGCACAACGACTGTCGCAGTTCTCCCAAGACGAGCTGGACTGCTGTGTCGCCCTGCTCGGAGCTGGGGAAAGGCAAACCATTGCTTTCCTTGCTTTTGTTTAAAAACCTTCACGACACGGAGCCTGAAGTAGAACCAAAATGATTTTGCTCTGAAGGGGGGAACGACTTTTCAATAAACTCGGAGCAGAACTTTCCTATATATACTGCTTATGTTTAAATCATTCCAGCCTTCTTTCCCAGATGAGGAGTGTGGTCAGTGTGGAGAGCACATACTCACAAACGGGCTCTGCAGTGAAGGCAGGGGATTTTCCTATCAGAATCACACTCTTTTGGGTTGGAAGGGGCATTAAAGATCATACAGTGCCACCCCCTGCCATGGGTAGGGAAACCTCCCACCAGCCCAGGTGGCTGCAAACCCTGTCCAACCTGGCCTGGGACACTCCCAGGGATGGGGCAGCCACAGCTGCTCTGCCCAGCCTGTGCCAGGGCCTGCCCATTCCTATCATAGAGAACTTCGTTCTAATACCTGGTCAGCCTAAATCTCTCCTTATCGTTTAAAATCATTCTCCCTTGTCCTGTTACTGATTAAAGGGACTTACCTTTATTGATTGATCAATCCATCTATGATAAAATTTGCTTAACAGTTATTATAAAAATCACTTTATATAAAGTAGCTTAGCATATAGCAAAAATCATAACATACAGATGTGTAAGACTTGTCCTTGAGCCTTCTATACTAAGGGACTTAGGGATTTCTTATACTAACTAAAATAGACTAGACACCCTATAAAATAAAGATAAATCAGAAGATATGACAAAAGAACAGGATAATAGGAAAAATTCGCCAATTAGAGCAGTTACAGTTGCCAACAGATCTGGTTTAGAGCAGTTTTGAGCCAAAAGTAAAAAGTTCATATGAAGAAAACTACAAACTTCATCCCCAAAGACCACCAGAAGACCCTCGCCCCTAATTACCAAGAGGAAAGAGGCGCAGGTGCAAGAAGGAGGTGCGTGGTGCAGAGAAGATAAAAATCAGTTCTTAGAACTCATTGTAATAACCCTGCATTTTCTAAGAAAATAATGTTTATGCATGAAGAAATAATGAATATGTATAACTTACTTGCATATAAACAAGTTGTTCATTCGACCATGAGTGCACGTTTGTAAAAGAGCTATCCCCCACGCAGCTGGGCCTTGAATAAACGTACCTCTCTATAACCTTATCGGATATAGTGTCTTTTCTCCATAAATCATTACTATCTGCTCATGTTAAAAGTCATTGTCCACCTTTTTTATAACCTGTTTTTTAAGTACAGGAAAGCCACAGTGAGGTTTCCCTGGGGCCTCCTCTAGGCTGAACATCCCTAGCTCTCTCCAGAGCAGAGGTGCTCCAGCCCTTGGAGCATCTTTGTAGCCTCCTCTGGACCCATTCTAACAGGTCCATGTCTTTCTTGTGCGGAGGACCCCAGGCCTGGACACAGTGCTCCAGGTAGGCTCTTACAAGGGGAGAGCAGAGATGGGCAATCACCTACCGTGACCTGGTGGCCACACCTCTTCTGATACAACCCAGGATGCATTTGGCCTTCTAGGCTGCCAGTGCACATTGTTGGTTCATGTCCAGCTTTTCATCCACTGGAACTCCCACGTCTTTCTTCTCAGGGCTACTCTCAATGAGTTCTTTTCCCAGTCTGTTTGGAGAACCCTGACCCAGGTATATCACCTGGCACCTGGCACTTGGCCTTGTTGGACTTCATGAGGTTCTCATGTCCCACTACTCAAGTTTGTCCAAATCCCTCTGGATGTGCCCTTCCTTCTCTTAAGTCGCCTGCACCGCTCAGCCTCATGTCATCTGCAGACTTGCTGCCATCTTACAGAAGTGATGCTTGGGTGTCACTTGAGCAACACCATGTCTTCACTCCTGTAGCCTGAATCTTGTCCCTTCTAACTCTTGTGTTTGCTCCCTGTGGATGTATTCTGCTTATCTGTGCTTGAGATGGAGACAGAAATACTCCCAAGAAACAACTCTTGTGTTTGTGTGGTAAGGAAAGCACCCAGCTGGGAGATGGGCAAGGTACACATTCCCTTTTTTGTTTTCAATTTGTGCAGAGTGTTTCCTCTTGGAGGCCCACATCTGTAAGCAACAGGACAAAGCCGGAGATGTTTAAAAGTGTTCCATCCCCTGCTCATGCCTCCAGGGTCTCCTGAAAGAGCCTCATCCTGTAGAATAGCCTTTCTACAGTTCTGAGTGGAGTTTCTGTGTCCAGGAGATGTGATTAACAGCATGGTTTTGCTCAGACACTGTCTAGGATGTTACCTGTCTTCCTTCTACAGCCTCTGGTATCCTGATCTGTGGAAGTCTCACCAGTTGTGGAGGATGGGACCTCAGCATGCATATTCCCTCAGGGTTTCTCTGCCAGTGCCCTTGAGGGGCAGTTTTTCCTCAGGCATTATCCATTGTTTTGTGGCATCTCTGGAAATAATGACTTCTCACAGCAACAAAAGCATGTTTGGGAATGGGTTCCACAGCCATGTCTCTTGCTGTTGCCTCCAAATGGCAGGAGCTGCAGCTCTTGTTGAAGTCCTCTGTATATTCCCATCTACAGAGAACCACCAGAGACTACAGGGTCTCCTCCTCACCTCACCAAACCCACACAGCTCTGTAACACCACGTCCTGGGTGAAGATGGTGATGGCAGTTTTGGGGTACTCAAACGATTTTGGTGGTGATAAGGGTTGCTGGGACCTGTGGGAACTTTTCATGCTGCTGAGTCAAGAAAATCGGGCTGGAAGTGATCTCCTTTCATTGGAGAATGCCTGCATTTGATGTCTCCATGGCCCTGAAGAACAGTGTTTTGGAAGGGAGATAATTGCTACCTAGAGCTTTGCAATGGAGAGGTGAATTATAAAGTATTGGAATTCCAAGTTCAAAAGGTGATGGTCATTACTGCAAACTCAAACTGGCAGATAGTTATTAATGTAAGCTTGTGGGGATCAACACTGTTTTTATTAACAACCTGCATTATGGAACAGAGTTCACTCTCAGCTAGTTTGTGGACCATATCAAATTTGAAAGAGCAGTTGATAGACTGGAGGGCAAGGTTGTTGTTGAAACTTACCTTCACAAGCCAAAAAATGTATGAAAAGAATCAGCACCAAATTCAGTGAAGTTTAGAGCAAAGTCCAGATCTGATATAACCTCATTGATTACAAGTCTTGGGGTTGATTGGCTGGAAATCAGCTTTGCAGAAAGAGCCCTGGAATTACTGTGAGCAGGTGATCATGACTCAGTAAAGAAGATGTTTTCTGGGTCACCTTAACAAGAACACAGGTCAAGGAAGGTGATTCTTCCCCTCTGCTCAGCCCTTGTGAAAGCCTTAGTGCAGAACTGGCTCTAGTTTAGGACTCCCCAGAACATGGCAGACTTTGGTATATTAGAGCAAATCTGGGAGAGGTGGAGGCTGGAGCACAAGACATGGCGCTCAGACAACTGGGTTTATGCTGCTTCAGGAAGAGAAGGCTCAGGTGGGACCTTGATGTGACATTCAGCTACCTTTTTGTGGGGTGTATAAAAGGATCTTATTGCAGGTACACAGAGATAGGAAGAAAACCAGTGGATAGAACACAAAATATTTCAGTTAGATATTCAGAAAAGATTTTTCACAAGGTAACCAAACATTGGAACAGGGACTCTGAAAACTTGTTTAATGTCTTGTCGATTCTCAGAAGCAAACTGTACAAGGCCTTGTGCAGCTGCTGCAGCTGGGTCCTGCTTTGAGTTGAACCAGAGATTTTCAGAGGTCTCTTCCAAACTATATTATGCTGAAATTTTTGATCATATAGTAATTCTATAAATGATTATTTTAAAAACACCCTACAAGGACCCTGTAGTCAGGCATTCCCATTTTCTGCACTTCTAACATGCTTGCAACTCCCACAGAGATTCTCTGCCCATTTTTCTGTAGCACTATTTCTTTTTGCTCCCCCTCAGCATCTTTGCCTCTGTCCTGTGTTGTTCTCTGTCTAGAACCAACTTAGATTTAGTACTAATTTACTTTTAATTCCTCATAACTGAGTCAGACAACATCTTGGAAAAAAACAACTAGACAACCACAGAACTGATCCTGTTGTCCTCAAGGCCTTTGGAAAGAAAGTGATGTCCATGACTCAACATAAAAACCGGGAATGAATACTCAGAGATCATTTGAGATTTCTTGGTTGAATTTGATATTTCTTTTTGGACTGACAAGTGGAACCCAGCTGTGTTAACTTGAAAACTTCTGAAGCTTTTTATTTGTGCTGATCCTTTCTCTCATCATCATCATCATCATGGCTCGGCTTCGCGAACGAAGATTTGGGAAGGGCACTACCCACGCTTGCTGCAAGCGTGCTGGTGGCTAAAAAGGCCGATAC
>JAWWEV010000082.1:2784276-2843895 GCA_035583235.1 Hafferia zeledoni | reverse complement strand
ACTTTGATTACAGACAGCTCAGAAAGCCTCACACTTCTCCTGTACCAGCCTTCCCTTACAGAAGTCAAACAGCAGTGCCCAGGTAGGGTGAAGGTTGTGCTTTCTGTCAGCAACCTTAACACATGGCAGGTGGAAAGGGAATGCCATGGACCCACCTCTCCAAACCTTCTCTTCCAAAACACTGGCAGATGCACAGGCCCTGCTTCCCAGGCTATAAGTACAATGCTCAACCCAGAGACTGTGACTGTAACACACGTTGTGACTGTAACACTCACTGCTGACACCTTCAGGAACAGCTAGCCATCCTAACTCACAGCTCCCCTCCTTCCACTCCAATCTGCATCAGCTCTGGATTAAAACATACAGGATTAAATGTTGCACCTCTGGCCCCATCCTCTGTCCCATTAGACCTTGAACATCTCCTTCTCTGTTCCATGAGATAAACCCATGGGACTTATGGCTTCTCATGATGTCCACGTATCCCACTACCTCTTGTGAGAGCTCAGAGAATGCTCCAAGAGAGGAACTACAACAGTCAACCTTACAAGTGATGTAAAAAGAAATTGCAACAATGTTCATTCTCTCCACATTATGATGGAGATAAACCAGACTGGACAAAGGACCCCTTGGCATTGCCCCTCTGCTTCCCAAGTTCTGCTCTCCACCACTCACAGAGCACACTCACACACAATCCCTGTCACTAAATCAACCTCAGTTTCCTCCCTTGAAGTAAAACCTCAAGTGTACCCTTTTCACAAAAGCAGAATTGGGGCTTGCAAGGAGTTTGAGATGCCCTGAGATGCCCCACCTGGCACCCAACTCCCTCTTCACAAAGGTGTGGTTTTCTTATAGTATCTCCATCATCTTTAGTGACCTGCTGAGAATGTGCAGGTACTCCAGGATACCTCAAAAACTTGGACAGGTGAACTGAGCTCTGTACAGCTGCATTAGGCTACCTTTGGGCATTTGTGAATTCAGATTCCATGGCTGCCATGACGATTGTCTCATGAAATGTGTGAATTCGGAAATTTTCACATTGAGTGCTAGATGCAACCAAAGACATTGGAGTCAGAACAAACCTTGGGATTGTGACTAACTCAGTAGTTATGAAATGGAAAGGGCTTCCTGCTGAAGGCAAGTGGGTTCCCTCAGATACTTTCTTGTACTCTGGGTGTTGGAGAGATGGTTGTTACTTCTCATACAGAATTGTAAGGTTCCTTCCCAGAGTCCTTCTGGAGCTCGAGGTATCTCCTGTTGTTTTTCAGTGTTCCAAGTTACAGGACTGGGTAGGGAATAGTCTTCTGATAAGTATCTGTTCCAAGTGCACTACCATTTTCTGATTTGCTCTCACTGTTTTTGGCATTCCCAGTGACCTTGATAGGGACAGAGAGCATTGAATTATGGAGCTTCTTGTGACATCCTAGACACAGGGAGAAATTATTGTATTTTTAAAATTATTTTCTCTTATGCAAATTTTTAAACAAAATTGTTTTCTTCAGTTTAGAAATCATAACAGAGAACTACAGCTGGATGTTTTGATGACCTAGGCTATATTACATAAATATAGCCAGTAGAAACCATAATGTGCATTTCCTAAGACCTGGACAACTTTATAAAAAACTGTAACACCCAGGAAAATACTGAGGAAAATTTTGAAAAGAATGGTATATCTTACTTGGCAATATTTTTTTGAAACCCTCAGGGTCAGAAAGCGATATTCCAGCCAACAGACAAGCTAAGATTTAGAAATATTCAACAAAAAGAAAGGAAAAGAGGCACTTTTGGGTTGGTGATCATTTCACCCCCCCAAGATGACAAACCCTATACCTAAGAAATAAAACAGATACTGAAGGAAATTGTTACAAGAAATGTAATTTTTTAATTAAATGGGTGTGTGTGTGTGTGTGTGTGTGTTGGTGATCTTTTTCTAGTTTTTAATTATATTTTGGGGGTTTGCTTTTTGTTTTTGTGGGTGTTTTTGGTTTTCTTTCTGTTTTAGACTTCCTTCAGAAGCTAAAAGAACGTAAGACTGAAGAATAAGGAAGTGGCCTTCCAGGGATCTGGTGTTACTTGTTAAATTAAATGTAATTAAATTCATTATCATTTCACAGACAATCAGTGCAGACACCTGCATACTAATCCTGTGCATACTAATCCTGTGGTTTCCAAAGGAATTAAACACTGACTGTGTCTATACTATAAGAGGTATGTACATACTACAACTATACTATAAGAGGATTCTCTCTCTCTATTGGCTGCGGATTATCATCTTAGTTCTGGACAATCACACTGAAATATCTTTATCTCATTCAGACAGGATATCTAAAGGGGCAAAAATGCAAAATAGAATAAAAATTATTCCTGTTTCACAAATCATATTTCAGTAGCAAAGATCATGGGAAATGTACCCACCTACCTTTTTGCAGGACAGTTTGCATTTGTAATGCTCACAGACAGACTGCTGAGGCTATCAATAGAATTTCTGCCCTTATCCAAAATATGGAGTACAATGCAATGTAAATAATACCTCAGGAAATCTGGTACTCATTTGTGGTACAGTGAATATCTCACAGGCTCACATCATGCTTTTTTGTCCATCTCTTCTTCCTTCTTGCTGTCATTTTCTTCATATCCTTTGTGCATTAATGTCTATCCTAATATTTTCATCCTGGACTAATCATAAATGGTAGAAGAGACCTACACAATAATATTTTCTAATTTGACAAAAATTAATCTGATTTACCTCTTAGAAAAGTGATTTCAGGCTTGCCTGATATTGCAGGGAAAATTGTAATTGCAACTGCTCAGCAGTGGTAATTTGTAAACAAGGAATTATATGGAACAGGGAACAAGGAGTTTCAGCTACAAGAAGAAGTTAAGCTGCCTCAAAGAAGGGAAGCCAGAGACAGCACAGACTTCTGGAAAATGTCTGAGATTTCCCTTGGTAATGAGATAAGAAATAGCTTCATCCTTGTCTTGTAGTCATAGGAGCACTCTGGGACCTTTGAGCAGCAGAGCCCAATCCATTGTTCATTACTTTTTTCTTTTATATTTAAGCACAAACAGGTTTAATTCACCTCAAGGAGTACTGTAAAAATTCCTCAACAATTTGATGCTCACTCACCTGAAGCGCTTTCACTCCGTAGGTAAATCAGGCCTTCCAGTGCACAAACCTTCTCCTGACGGCTTTGGCTCTGCTCTGTTTGTACATTGCAGCTCATATGAGATGGGTCAGTTGTCCCACTGCTTATTTTTCCCAATGGAAAAAAATAGAGTGCCTGGAAAAAAACCAAGTGTCCCTTGGCTTTACTGCATTTGAGAATTTACCATTAGCAATTCACAATAATCTCACATGTTCTGCCTCTTTTTAGGACTATGAAAAGGAAATTAGAACAGAGTGAAAACAGAATATTCAGTCTGAAATAAGACCTTTACAAGTAATTTTACTATTCATTTTTATAATTTACCAGTCAAGAAAGCAAGAAGCTGCTTATATTTGCGAAATTAAAATGATTTTTCCTAAACAGTGTTCTTTCAATGTCTATGTTTTAACCATGTATGTACGTGTATTTTACACTTCAGCAACTACTTTTCACATCTTAAAACAGACTGGATCAGGCCAGAGCCTCCAAACACATATCAATCATATTTAAACTTTATTACTGAAACTCTATAGATACCCTTATGTCATGAACATTTGTGTAAATTGTTATTGAAAGCAGAAAGAATAAGCGGTCATTGATGGAATAACAGTATAACAAGAACATTTTAGAAAGAAAATATTTGAAAATGTTTTTACACATTGAAAAATGGGAGCAAATTTTGAAAGTACAAGTTCCTCAAACTTTGCTGAAGAAATAAATAACCTTTACTGTTCAAGTACCCCTGAGGATACTGTAGTTCTTGTGATTAATTTAATATGAAAAGACCACTTGAGTCTGTGACAATCTGTCAGAGAACCCTAAAAGGAGAACAAAGGAGCACAGTTGAATAGTGTTCAGGTGAGTTAGGAACTATGGGGTGGAGTCATCTCTGGAGGTAGAACTGTTGAAAGATTTGTTGCCAGAGGCATTCCTGGACATGTACTCTGGAATTCTAGATGTTGGAGTGATGTACCAAACCTTCTGAAAACTTGTTATTGGGAACTCTTAAAGAAAATGAGCCTATGTCAAATAACTTTTGTCATCAGCTGAGGGAGAGAAGCACATCTGGAAACTTATTTACACCAGAATAGGTCTGGGTAGATGGTACAATTTGAACATAAGCTTGATCACAAAAGTAGCTTAGGAATACAGAGCTTGTACTGTATGTTCGTCTACATGGTGTAGACGCTCAAGGCCTAGAGCATATGCCTCTCCTGGAGTTCAGCTGGCTCAGTCAAGCAGTCAAGATGGCTGAGTCCAAGGTCAGCTCCTCTACCAATAGGAGTTGTTGAGAAGAAAGCAAGAAGCAAGGTCTTGTTCCTGCTGTTATCCAACTTGCTGGATGACTGCTGACTGTGCCTGACCCTAGCCACTCTCTCTGGATCCAGTCCTGACGCTGAACTACCCTCCAGCATCCTGGCTCCATGTTGGTGAGGTCACTGCTCTCATCCACCTTACCAGAGCATTTGGCTCCCAACTGCCCTTTGCTGGAGCAGCAGCTGGTCTTTGCTGCTCCCTGATAGGGACCTCCACACCCAAATCTGCCGGGACCATGTAGCCTTAAGAAACCAGTGGAAACATAGTGCCCCAAATGCTTCCATGGATTTGTACCCAGAGCCACAATTTCTGCACACCTCAGCTCCCCTCCTTTCTGAGCTTGTAGCACTGTCACCAGTCAGGCCATTCGCTTTGCTGTTTCTCATCTCGGATGAAACAGATTCTGCTGTTCTGTCTGGACAGAAAATATCTGAGTATCTGAGCAAATGACTTCTACAGCACACTAAGATCAGGTAATACTTCTTTGCACTTTAAAAGAGGCCCAGACTCAAGGGGGCTGACATCCTCCAGAGATGCTCAGAAGAGAGACAGTAGAGATCCAGGAGCTGAAAACCATTCACTGACATGAAGTGATCTCCATCAAGAGTCAGTGAGAATCTTCAGCTATGCATCCATCTGGACAAAAGTTTTGGGAAGATGAAGCTGGGTTAACAGGTCAGCAACTTGATGTTTATGGGACTTTTTGACCAAGGGCCACTTACTCATCTCCTGCAGTGAGGAAAGGATGATCCAAGAGGCAGGCTGCTCAAATGCAGTGTGTAACATCTACACTTGGGATTTCTTTGCCTGCTCATAAGCATCAGAACTCTCAGAGACAACATGGAGTGTCCCACCAGTTCCTGAAGGTCCAGTCATGGGTCTCATCTACCAGCAGCACATGAATGTTGGTTCATCCTCTTCTTCAGAGAACTTGGCCTCCACAGGTGTAATGAGACTGGACACACTGTGACAGAACTTGAACAAAAGCATCGTGAACTGCCCATGCTGGTCAAGGCTGTTACACTGTCAGCATAACCCTTGGAGTGGTCATATCTGACGATCACACCAGTCCTGAGAGGCAGATTGAGAGAAGCTGCCAGTGTCTGCAAGAGCTCAGTGCTCTGCAGACTCCCAGGGAGTGAAAGGCAGACATGGTGTGCTCCGGGAGCAGCACAACTGAAGTCAAATGCAATTTAGCCCCTTGAGTGTCTAGAGACCAGCAGTGAGGTGGGTTGCCTCAGCCAGGGGTTGGTGCCAGGGAGGCATGAGCTCATGGAAGGAAGGAGCCGGACCATTCCAATTCAGCAGGCAAGAAGAAACACCTATGTCAAAAGTAGGTATATATAGTATGTTTGATACATATTGAACTTGTCTGCCAACTCTTCCCATTCCTCAGCTGGCCAGCAGGCTGGCTTTACTTCTTTGCAATCCACGGCCCAATTAACAGCATACCACTAAGCAGTGTATGGACCTGCAGGCCTGGCAGGGGACAGGTTCTTGGGGATCGAGTGCCACCTTCCTGAGAGACACAAAAGAGGCTGCCCGGGTTGCAGGGGCCCTTGGCAGCCGCTGCCCATTGCATCAAATATGAGGACAGAGCGGGAGGGCCGGACGGTAGGGGGAGGTTCGGCAGAGTCGGTCCTGACGAGGGCTCTGCAATCCCGTCCCTCACCGTGCCTGGATCAACCTGCGGGACCGCGGGGAGGGCGATCCAGGCACCCGGTCAGATGTCCCCTGACCCCTCCCCATCCCACAGCCTCGCAGGCTCCTTGCCATCCTGGACTCCCACAGCCCCCACGCCACCCAGCGCCGGCTGTCCGGAGGAGGTTTGCAGCGATCTCTCCCCACCCCCGGCCTGGCCGTCTGTCCGGCAGTGCCCGCCTCTCTTTACCGCAGTCACCCCGCAGCTGACGTGGCACTGCATCTCGCTGTCTGCCCGGACACCTCTCACTCTGTCTCTCCATCCCTTCTCTCATCCGTCTGACCCTTCCTCTCTCTGCCCCTCACTCTTCCGTCTCTCCCTCTGTCAATACTTCGTTGCTGGCTCTGGCCTTGATTCAGGTGAGTGCCTGCTTGATTGTGCTTCACTTCGTTATTCTGACCCTGTTCTCTGTGCATTGTCCCTCTTTACTAGGAGAGCTGGTGCCTGCTCCGTGCATCCCTCTGATCATCCCTCACCCCTGTTCCCGCCAGGACTTACACCCTATTTGCTCTAACTGTCCACTCTGTCAGCGTGATGGCAGGGTGGGGATGTTTCAGGTGCTTCCCACCCTGACATCCGAGATCAGAAATAGGGAAAATTGAGACAAATGGGTCTGAAACAGAGAGATTTATGTGGAAGGATTTAAGATGGAGGGCATTCCCTTCCACCTTCTGGCATTGGCCTGAGGACACTTAGGCTACACCCTTCCCCAACTGCCTTTCTGGGAATTGTCCTGCAGTCATGGAATACCTGAACCTTGCCCCATTTCTTTCTCCATTATATTCCCATTATTATGTGGACTTTCAACCCTCCCTCACAAGTTACTCCATTAATATATCCTCACAACAGTTATCCCTTTGGCAGCTGCATTCACAGAATACTGTTAGTGATGGGTACCTGTCCATCTATCCTTTTCAGAAAAAACTCTCATGTCTCTCTGTTTATCCACCCATGTATCCATCTGTCCTAAAATGGATCTTATCTGTCAATCCATACACCCAGATATGGATGGATAGCTATGTACTGTTTATCTCAATGCAGTCCCTTCCATCCATCCATCTAGTCTTTCTTTCATATCTTCTCCCCTTGCTATCCCTCATTTCTTTGGTGGATGAAAAGCTGGACATGATGAGCCAGCAGTGTGTCCTGGCAGTTCAGAAAGCCAGCTGCATCCTGGGCTGCATCAAAAGATGTGTGGCCAGCAGGTCGAGGGAAGGATTCTCCCCCTCTGCTCCCCCTTAATGAAACCCCACCTGAAGCACTGTGTACAGGTCTGGAGTCCTCAGCATAAGAAGACATGGACCTCTTAGAGTGGGAGGGGAGTGGGAGATCACGAAGATACTCAGAGGGCTGGAGCACCTCAGCTCTGGAAACATGCTGAGAGAGCTGGAGATGGTTAGCCTGGAGAAGAGAAGGCTCTGGGAAGATCTCATTGTGGCCTTCCAGTATTTAAAGGGAGCTTATAAAAACAATCATGTGCAACTTTTTACATGGGCAGATACTGATAGGACAAGAGAGAATGGTTTTAAGCTAGAAGAAGGGATGTTAGATGTTAGGAGGAAATTCTTTCCCCAGAGGGTGGTGAGGCCCTGGCACAGGTTGCCCAGAGAAGGTGTGGATGCCTCATCCCTGGAACTGGAAGTGTTCAAGGCCAGGTTGGAGGGGGCTTGGAGCAAACTGGTCTAGTGGAAGGTGTCCCCGCCCATGGCAGAAGGCTTGGAACTGAATGATCTTAAACCATTGATAATTCTGTGATTCTTCAAGATTCTCCCATGGTGGGAATGTGATGCAGAACTCTGCATTGCAGAGGCGCTCCTGGTGACATTCCAGTGCTAATGAACAGACATATCTGAATCCCTGGGTTTTCTCTGGCTGGGCACAGTGGGTTGGGGCTTCCATCTATGTGTGTGGGAATAGTCAAATGAAAAAGAATCATCACCAAATAGGGTCTGCCTGGTGGTTTCTGTGGATCTCTTCTCTTACATAAGTCCTTCCTTCTCTGCAGGTCTCCAGAAATGTGGCATCAGAGCTTTGGACTTCTAGGAAAATCCTACACCCATGACAGTGAGCTGGGGATCAGACAGGGACACTTGGGGAATGTGGGATGCTCCCAAAGGGGAACAAAGAAAGGAGAAGGATAGGCAGCCTTGGAGGAAAATAGTTGGACAGGATCTTCACAGAATAAAACAAGGATGGGAATGATCAAGAGCATTTCCACAGGAAATGAGTAGGAAACACAGGCCTGGAGGAAAAGGGAACTTGAGGGGATGGAAGTCAGACATTACTCTGTGGCAGACATTGCTCTGTGACAGTGGTTAACACTGGTCACCTGGTCTTGGTTTCCAGGGTGACAACAGCCAAATATTTGAAGCAGCCCCAAGCACCTCCTTGTGTCCTTTGTGTGTGCTGATGGACAGCTTGCATGTCTCTCTACAGCAACAGGATCCTTTTTGCTGGGGAAGTGGCTCTACATGTCCCTGTACTCGGTGCCTCTGTGTAGTGCTGTGGTGGATGTTGCTATCCAGGATTATGTGGCTGATGTGGCCTCAGAACTCATATACCAGAACAAGAGTCCTATCTCCACAGAAGTTCTCTTTGTCTTCCCCTTGGGTCCACAAATGTCCATATACTCCTTCCACACCTGCAGTGAGGATGCCAAGGTTGAGGCCATACTACAGGACAAGGTACCAGTGTTCAGAGACTAATGTGCAAACCACCACAGGGGTGTGGGACGAGCAGCCCATGGCCTGCCTGGTGATTGGCTTTGTCCGCATTTCCACCCAGGCCCAGCAGCTTCATGAGGCTACAGGGGGATGGGAGAATCTGGAATACCTTCAGGATCAGTCTAGGTATCCAGGCGAGGTGTTTGCCTGCTTCCTGGGCACCCTGTCACCTGGCAAGGAGCTGGTTGTGACACTGCGTTATGTCCAGGAGCTATCACGGGAGCCAGATGGAGCAGCCCATTTTGTGCTGCCACACACACTGCATCCCTACACAAAACTCTATGGTGAGTGACCCCACAAGGAACCTGCCATCCCAGTCACACACCACGCAAAAAGGCTACACGGTCCCCATGTCTTTATGAACAGACTTGATGCAACTTTCCTTTACACTCACAGGGGACCCACACTTTTCCCCCATGCAGCCCCTGGGCAGACCCATGTATCCTTCCTTGTGCCCCAGGAGGGTATCCATACCTCCCACACACATTTCCCATAAACAGACTCATGGACCCGTCCATGTACCTCATTTATAACCCTCAACTCCCTCCATATGCCCTATATATGGATACTAAATGCTGTCTACCTACCCCTTCTGCGGGGAGAGCCTGTGCCCTGTCCAGTACCATGTTTCTCTTTGCAGACTGGAACTGTCTCAGTAGCCAGCTGCCCTACAGCCTTCTGCTCACTGCTAGCCTGCAGTCATCCCGTGGAGTGGTCAGTGTGCAAGCCAACTGCTCCCTCACCCCTCTGATCTACACTGCCCAAGACCGTAGCGCTGCTAGTGTGGTTTGGAGATCCCAGCGCAGTCAGTGCTGTGGTGGAGAAGGGAGACCCTGGGGCCCTTCCAGGTGAGCACAGATGGAGAGGGAAGATGAGGGCAGCTCTGGCAGGAGGCATAGGGACACAGGGAGACACTGGGGTTTCTGGCAAGTAAGAAATCATTGAACACTGGTTTGTGAATAAGAGGCATTCACATGGGATTGTTTGGGTCTTGCGTTTCCAGTGTGAAATGCTGAGAACATTGTGATGAGGTATCAGATACAGCAGGATGCATTAGGGCTCATTGGTCAGCTCTCTTGGAGGCACTGGGTTGGAAAATATGGGCCGTGCAATAGGTGAACAGTGTAGCAGGGTATTAAGTTAGTAGTATGGGGCATCAGAGTCTCTGGGAGAGAGGAAGCAGAAAGCACAAGAGGATCCGAACCAGGATGAAGAGGAGTGTCCCTATCTGGCCTTTATCTCATCCCATCCCATATCTCCTCCAGGCTCCCTACTTAGTGATCCCATGGTGTCGGTGACACTGGCACCCAGTATCCCTGAGGCAGTGCCTGGGCAGCGCCAGTCTGGAGAGTTCATCTTCCTCCTGGACACCACTTTTCTTGAGCATGCACAGGTACCCTCATAGAGCAGAGACCAGGGTGGAGGAGCAGGTTGAGAGGGAGTAAGCCAGAACAGGCATTTAGAGAGGGACAGAGATGTGATTGGGGACTGGTGGGGCCTGAAATGGTCCTGAAATATCTTGGGTGCTCACGGCAGTTCAGGACACTGTCTTGGGTCATCCAGGGGAGTTCAGAGGCTTAAGGAGGACAATTCTGTGGTCAAAGGTATCCATACCCCTGACAAGTGCCTCCCAAGAGCTGCCTACTGTGTCTTTTCACAGGACTCTCTGCTCTTCCTCCTCAAAAGCCTGCCTCTGGGCTGCTACTTCAACATCTACTGCTATGAAGCAGCATCTGTGGGCATCTACCCGTGAGCAAACATGGGGTGGGCTGGGTGCTATGGGGCTGAAAAGGGTGCTTGTGGGTGTGGAGCATGGCTGGGTACTGTGGTACTGGAACGGGCACTGAGGCAGTGTTAGATGCTGGAGGACAGGTGTATATACTCTGAATTCAGCTGGTGGATATGGAGCCAGGTTGGATGCTGGAGGGCCTGACTGACTACTTAGTAGGGCAAGGCTGGATTCTGGGATGTGATCTTGGCTTTATGGGACAGCATCTCTTGGGTTCTATTGAGCAGTCTTGGAGGAACTATGAAACAGTGTCTCTTCAGGAATTAGTATGGGGCAGGGACTTGTAGAGGAATCTGGGGCATAGCTGTGGGAAGTGCTATGGAGCAGAGTCTCAGGGAGCACTAGGGATGGCATGGAGCTCCAAACATGCTGTACTCTCTGCAGGCAAAGTGTTGAATATACTCAGGACAACCTGACCAAGGCCATGCGATGCATCGCCTCCAGAGAGTCCAGTCTGGGTGACAACAACCTGCTTGGAGCCCTCTGCTCAGCCTACAGTACCCCCCGGCCCCGTGGGCATGCACGCCAGGTCTGGGTCAGGGGCATGAAGGGGTGGAGGGGCAGGTGTCCCGGGGAGAGAGAGGACACAGGAGTGTGGGTGAAAGAAGCCACCCAAGGTATGTGTCACAAAGGGAACCAGAAGGATACTGGTCTGTGAAAGGAATGTGAAAGGGAATGGAGAAGTGGGTCTGTAACTTTGGAGTTTTCTGTCCCTCAGTGAATATCTCTCCCTGGGGTAGTTTTTCTATAGAGTGTCTGTGTCCTTGGCCCATCTCTCCAGTTCAAGGGCCTGCTTTCCCCATTTTGGGGTCCCTGTGGAGGACTCCCCTGCTCATGTGCCCTGTCTCTCAGCTCTTCATCTTCATGACTGGGCTACCCCCTGACAAGGAGGCTATCGCAGCTGAAGTCTGTCATCACCGCAACAGCCACCGGTAATGGGGATTCTCTGCCCTGAGTCCTACAGTTGCCCTTTGGTTGTCCAGTCATTTCTACCCCTGATGAGAGCCCCAGTACATCAGTGCCTGTTCCAATCCTTGGACTCGTTCAGAGTCCCAAAGACCCTTCTCAGTCAACTCAGGTCTCCAGTGCCAAGTCCCCATTAGTGAGTCTTTGCTTACTTCTCTCACAACTAAGGCATCCTTCCCAGAGTAAGCAGGGAGACTGAGGCACAGAGCTTATATACCCCAACGTGCCTCCAAGATCCAGTGTGCCACAGCCCTATGAGATTGATACCAGTTTTATCCCAAGCCCCAGCTCTCCTCTGCCACCTCCCTGCCTAACCCCAGCTCCAGCCCAGTCCCTCACTCCCTGCTCTTCTTCCTGCTCCTTTGTTCTGCACCTCAACTTTCTTCCTCCAGCTATAACTCCAGCCTTTCTATCCCAGCATACTTGCACCCACCTCTGGCTCTCATTTCTGACATCTTTCTCTACTTTCACCATAGGTGTTTCTCCTTCTGCTTCTCTGAGGACAGCGCTGCCCTGGCTACAGCCCTGGCCTGGGAGACAGGGGGTGAAGCTACCTACGTCTCCTCCAACAACAGTATGACAAATGTGGTAGGAACGCAGGAGCCCTGGCAGGTTCCCCTCTATTCCACAGACACGCTGACTTCCAACCACCCCAGCACCTGAACTGCCCACACACAGCAATCAAGACCCAGCTGCCTCAGGAACCCAGGCATGCAGACTGCCCCTGACTGTACCCCATGAACAACCCAGTGGTCTGGGCTCCTGCAACACTAAAACCCACAGACCTGGTTAGGAATCCAGGAATCCAGCTGGTACAGGCTACTCCACACATTCTGCTGTCCCCAGGGAACCCTGACACTGGGAGTCAAATCGCTGCAAACTATTGTGCCTTGCCCTCTGTCCTCAGGTGCTGCAGTGCTTGAAGCAGGCCCTCAAGCCAGCAGCTGAAGTAGTCTCTCTGAGCTGGACCCTGCCACGTGGCCTGGAGGTTGACATACTGGGGGGCACTCCTCAGTCCATCTTTCAGGGTCAACACAAACTTCTCTATGCCCAGATCCATGGACAGGCACAGGTGAGAACTGGGACTACAGTTGTTCCCAGCTATCTCCCAATGGTCTCCCAGTAACTACCAGTAATCTTTTAGTAATTTTTTTTGTATCTCCTAATAACCATCTTATGTCTCCAATTAACTCCAGTAGCTTCCCATGTGTTCCCAGGATACAACAGTGGCCAAGGGGGCCATGACTTTGCGATGCAGCCTGGACAGCCAGGATGTCACTCACACGATTGAATTCCCACTGTGCTCACAGGGAGATGGACGGTGAGAGCCAGTCTCAAGGGAAGATGCATCCCTCTCATTTCTAACATGCATTCCAGCTGAGATGGGGCACAGATAACTTGTGCATTCCCACCTTCCACACACCATCCCAAACCTTCAGAGAGTACCGGTGTCCAAACATGCCCTCCTTCCCTGCTTTGACCTCACAGGGATAGGACCCAGGCACCTGGGCATCACTTCCCTCCACAGAAACAAGGACCCAGGCATCCAGATTTTCCTTCTGTCCATCCTCAGCCCTGAGAAGAGAGAACCCATGTGTCCAGGCTCTCTCTCCTCAGCACAGAGATGATTCAGGTGTTCTGGTCTCATCCCAATCTGTCCCCAGGATGGCTGGGCATCGTCTGGCTGCAAGGTTCTTGCTGCAGAGGTTGTTGCCTGAGGCTTCAAGTGGGTCAGGGGATGAGCCTGGGAATCGTGCAGTTGAGATCAGCCTCACTTCAGGGATCATCTGTCCCTTTACCAGCTATGTGGGTGTTCGTACATCACAGAGGGTGAGGTACCAAGGTAAGGAAAGACACCAGCAGAAAAAAGCTGGTGGGGCAGCTCCATGGGATGTCCTCAGCCACAGAACACTCCCAGGTTCCTGGGGCAGGCCCCATCACCATCAGGTGCATCTTTCACATGTGATTAATTCAGTCCCTTCCTCTATTTGCCCTCAAAGGACCTCTGGCACTGTTGGCATCCTGCCAGTCACACATTCCCTGCCAGATTATTGAGCTTCGTGGCTCAAGTAAGGCCTCTTCCTGCTATCCTCTGACCATCTGGGTCCCACCTGGCTGGCTGACAGCAGTGCGTGAGTCATGGCGTGCCCTTTGTCAACTCACCTGTGACATTGCTGTCCTGCCTCCATGGGGAGCTTGCTCAAAAGGTATGGGGCAGCCACCCAGATGGGAGATATAGTGATAATCTGATGTCTTGCAGAAGGGTTATGGTGCCATGTCTTGCTCATGGTGTTGAAATCCATGAATTTTGCCTTTATCTTCCCTTAATTACCCTCATATCTGAAAGTCCTTCAGTAAATATGAGGACACCCAGGGAGGGGACAGGGATGGTACTGAATCATAAATGCATGTTTGAATAAAATGTATTGGGGTGTATCAAGAGAGGTAGTTATTGTGACATAGCTGGGCAGGAAGGCAAGGAGAAGAGGCAGTGGTCAAGGCTGGGGATGAGTTAGGGATGCCCAGAAAGGACTGTGCATGAGACTGCTTTGGGAATATGTAGGAGGGCAGCAGGAAGATACCCAAAGAAGAGCAGAACTAATGTTGGGGCATTGCACAGGGGAGTAGAGAGGGGTCAACTTCCTGTGATTTTCCCAATTCTTGTTTTCACATCTTCCCCCACAGCATATAAACCACTACCACCAAGTATTTCTTCTCTCAAGTATGTGGATCCCACAGCATTTGTGTTGTGCTCTCCAACTTTTGTGCCATGGTCCACTGAAGCCATTGCTGAGTGCCAGAAGCTGGTAGCATTGCAGAGTGAAGATGGCTCCTGGACCCTCAGCTCAGGCTTGGCCTCTGTACTGGAGGTCAATGAAGCTGAAATCAAGAGAAAGATGCCTGGTGAGGTAACAGGGAATTCTCTTATGTTGACAGTGGGACAGTTGCCAAGAGTGGCATCACAAGGACAGGCATAGAGGAATTAAGGGATCAGGAACCAGAAGCCACAAAGGATGAGGGGAAGCAGTGAGAGAACAGGCAAGATAGTGAGCAGTGCATGCCAGTCCGTTGTTTTCCTACAGGTCACGGACCCGAGCATTTGGGCCACAGTGCTAGCTGTGACCTGGCTTCACAGACCTGACAAATGTTACCAAGACTACTGTAGACTCCTGGAGGCCAAGGCCGTGACCTGGCTGTGCAGTCAAGCTGGTGGTGAGTCTTGAGCATCCTTTTCCTGCTGACTCCCTTCTCTCTCCAGTGGGGCCTGCCTCACTCCTTTGCAGGGCAAAGATTTCCTGGAGGCAGGTGAAGAAGTCCTGTGTCCCCTTTCTCCTATCTGTGGACTCTTCCACCCTGTCTGATGCATCTAGAGCCTCTGTCTCTCTCTGACTGCAGTATCCCAGCTGGACAAGTGCCTGGAGGCAGCCAACAGCCTCCTTGGGAGCAGCATGAAGCCAGATATCTTCAGGCTCTGAGTTCATACATGCCTTGAAACAGACCAACAGCACCTGCAAAGCTAACAATGGCCAGAAAGCATAACCCGAATTCACATGCTGTGCTGCGATGCCATTGGTGCTACCAGCTGGGGTCTTACATTACAAATTCTCACTACTCTTATCTTATACTATTTGGGCTGAACCTGTATCATGCTGAACTCCTCAACAGGTAAGCTCCAGTTCAGCTCCTCCAGAGTGTTTAGTTTGGGTGGAGGTGGGAGTGGGAAGGAAGCATCACATTCCCAAATGTCTCTTCTTCCCAAATAAGACTTTGGCAAAATGCCTACTGGCCCCCACAAAGGTGGTGCTTAGGGATGTGGCTGAACCTAGTTATGGACCAGGCAGTGCTAGTTTAACAATTGGACTCAATGATCTTAAGGGTCTTGTCCAAACTAAATTATTCTATGATTCTATGGTTTCTTTTTTGACAGAGTGCTTTGCAGAGGCTCACAATGAAGTACTAGTGATACACCTCTGTTGCTGACCTCTTTGCTTTACCCCAAAAGTCCAGGTTGTGTTAGGAACCCCCATATCTTTGCTTTGCCATGTAAACCAATCATTTTGGAAGTAAAATTCTCATTTTCATCAGACTCAGCCTATCATAATGTCTACGAGAGCTCATGTGGTGTGAGTTTGATTTGAAAACTTTTGGTACATTGGAGATGGAACTGCAGGAGCTTTTGATGAACAAACCAGTCATGGAATTTACTTTCTCTGCCTCCAGGCCCTGAGTTCAAGGGTGTCACTCCATGTTGGAAAAGTTTCTGCTTCAATTTCCAATAAACGGTGAATCTGTAAGCCAAAATGTGTGACATAGCTTTTATTTCACTTGGGCCTATGATCTTTTCTTCCAGGAATCATCTATGATCCACCAGGAGGGACAGAAAAGGTCATACCCAGAGCTGTGTATTATAGTACACAAAATAAGATGCTGCATTCAGTCTTGGAAGAGCACAGACTTACCTGTTCTAGGTTAGCAGGGCAGGATCTGAGGACTTGCTGAGGCTTTTTCTAGATATCTTTTATCTTGAGTTTATTTCAGCAGGTGGTTGTAGCAACATTTTGTCCAACAGATACATGACTGATGCCTAATTTATTCTAGCTGTAGCAGAAAAGTTGTCAGATGATTCATGTTCATATTGGTTTTAGCTTTAACTTTCTAACTCCATTGGAGTTTATGTCTCTGAAACTAAATGCTATTCTCCCTTGAATCTTTACCTCTGCTGTTTGGAGCAGACAGAGCAAGAATGTCTCTGTGCACTCACACCCACCTCATGCCTTGGAGGTCCATGGGAAGACATAGGAGTCACCTTGCTTCGAGAGGCAATTGAGATGGTGAATGTACCCTCCTTGGGGCATAGAAGGAGGAAAGAAGGGCACTGGGGACCTCACATTTTGGAGAGGTAAATCATGACTGTGATAAAGTACCCATAGCTTAGCTTACTTCAGCCACCAGCAAATGTATTATTTATCCAAGAAGAGGTTTGGGGTTCTTCCCTCCAAGAGACTCCCAAGGGTGACTCATCAGATGGGGTTTAGTCCATGGCCTGGGGGAATACCAGGCTCCCTGCTTTCTCCCTGTTGACCATTAGAAAGGCTGAAAAGGCAGTCCCAGTCACTCACAGCTGCCCAACTCTGAAGGTATTAACCCCTTATGGGCTTCTGCAGGATTGGAGCTGAGTGCCATTACCTGAGCCTCACCAAACTCTGCTGCAGTCATTCAGAAAAGCCAGTGCTTGCTGCCCCACCTCAACTTTTGTTTCTTAGAGCAGGCTGAAATGCTTTGGAGGTTTAGGGAAGGACAACCACTTCCCAAGATGTAGAAACAGTTTGCATCAGTTCATAACTTCCACTTCCACAGGGATACACTTGTGCAGTGCTTCTTCCCTGAAATCCTATGGGAAAGACACTCCAGGACCTTGATTGCATCCATAATACTGGGAAATGGCATTCAGGGGCTTCACTCCCAGAGCTCCATCTGTGGAAGGAAAAGTGAAAGAGCTAAACTTTTTGCTGGCCTTCCTGGGAGAGCAGGGTTTTCTGACTGAATAGGGAGGGAAGTGACATGAGACAGAACAGACCTGAGTCTTCATTTCCAAGCACCACCACAGAAAAGATCCTCACACTCTTCATTAACAGCATTGAGTGGGGGAATCTCTCCTATTTGCACTTGTCATCAGTATTTCCAGACACAGCTCATCCTAGCCTGGGAAACAGGTGTATTAGACTTTGGATGCATCACCTTTTTGAGCAACTTATTCATCCCAGGACTTTTATGGATCACTGGGCTGCTTTCTTTTAGCACCTCCATCTCCCTGAAAGGGCTCAAAAATCACAAGGAGAAAACTATCAGGAATACCATTGTGCTCCACAATGGAAGGAAATCCTTGGATACAATCTGGCCAGAGGGTTCTGTTCCTCATGCATGGATGCTACTTTGGGTTCAAGTTTTATATTTTTGTTAGGTTTGATTTGGGGTTTTGGAGGGGCTGTTTTTTTATTATTATTTGCTTGTTTTATTAGTTTGCTTTTTATTTTTTTAACAGCATTTGAAAAACAAACATCTATTTACAAATTTATGTCTTTTTTATGTGTGTTTAACACCTTTCTTTGAAAACCAACATGTTCAGCTAAGGAAAGGTATGTGCTGGCATGACTGCCTGGAGCCAGAACCTGCAAGGAGATCTGGCTTCAGGGGATATCTCAGGTGCTCTGGCTTTACAGTGCAAGCAAGATCTGTACAGCATGTTTCTCAGGGGTCTGGCAAAGTGATTTGTAATGATTTCTTCTGGCCTCACATTATTTAGCTGTGAATAGGATGTGCTGAATCCATCATTCATGCTCACTGTAATTCTCTGTGCAAGAGTTTCAGAGGCAGAACCTCTTTGAATTATCCATCATGATGTATGTGATCTACTGCAGCTCATTTCCAGGAGACTGTCAATGCCAACACCTTGAGATAATACATTTTTACTTCCACCTCATATGGGACAAACCACACTTCAGGTAACACTCCTTCTGAAAAATCAAATGCCCCAAGGGCCCAGAGAAGTGGGACAGGGATTACCTTTCAGGAGGGCAGTGTCTTCTGAGATGCACTGAAAATACCCAGGGTACCAACCATGTCCCTCTGAGCTGGCTCAAAGGAACAGAAAGCTGGAGACAGACCTGATGATGTGCATCAAATGCAAACTCCTTGTCTAGCCTGTCATACTTTCAGGAATATCAAGTACTGGAAGGGCATGTGTGCCATTTGCATACAGGTGACACGGTGCTGAGGGAAAGGGGATGCTCCATTCTCACTGTTCTGCTGTCTCACACACTTTGTTTTACTGACATGTTCCTATGGAAAACTGCTGATAGTAGAGCTATTCCAGTCTGAGACCTGACCAAAATTAAGCCATTAATGGGAGAAACAGGGAAGAACAAAAAGGCTGAATAATCCTTCCTGAGTGCTTATGCATTCTATTTGTGATCCAAATATCAGTTGGTCATTTTTCCTGACACTAAAAGTCTGCTAGGTTATGATTGTCTTTATGATTCTTGCATATCAAGAAGGAAAAGCCCAGAGCATTCTTAATATAAATGCACTTGGTAGGACAGGGGTTCATCATCCAACCCTTTATCTGGATCTGAGGTAAGTGTTAATTCTCTGTTGTTGGTTTTGAAGGCTGTCTCTGCTGTGGGCTGACTGTGGTCAAAGCTGGGACCTTTTTCCTGTGTAAAGAAGAAAATGGAGCTTCTTCAAATCCCTGGGTGTTTGGGATAGGAAAAAAAAGGGTATCAAGCTTGTGGCCTAAGGGTGGTGAGACCAATATAGATAAACATGATTAATGGTTTGTGAAACTCTTTGAAGTTTGGGGAAGAGAAACTTGCATGAGCCAAAATCCTTTGGTGTTTTGTTCTTGCAGGTAGAAATGTTTGGAACTTCAGATGGAAGCTGGTGTAGCTGATCTAAAGCAAAACCAGAATGAGAAAAGCTTCTGCATGAAAGCTTCTAATTCAGTTCAAACCATGAGCATCCTGTTGTAACAAAATCCATGGTCCTATGCTGAACTGAAACAAGCCGTTGCTTTTTCTTGTGAATATGGATAGTTTGCTTGACAAGCACCCGAAGTCTTTATCAGACTGCTCCCCTCCATTGCATATGTGTATATGTAGATATCTGCCTTTATTTCTGCATATCTATACAGTTACGTGCACAAAATACACTCCTGGCCTATTCTGTCTGTCCTCAGGCACTGTCTGTTCATTATCACCCTGCAACCTACACTTCTCCACAGGGAAAATAGCTTTGGCCCTTACTTTCTCTTGGTAGTTAAGGAACATAATGTTTTAACTCCCAGTGGAAACTTTTAACTTAGGTGTTAAACAAATCTCAGAACATCCAGAGCCCATCACTCATGCCCTTCCATTCAGAGCAAGTGGATGTGCTCCTTCCTTGTCTGAGGACTTCCTTTGGGAGAGCTGAGTGGGACAGAGACCTTTGTTTGTGGCAATAACAGCCTAAAGTTTGTTGTGTTAGTTCAGGAAAAAGCTGCCACTATGGTATGACAATATATTGTGGAAGGAGTTCTCAGAACAGACAGGTTTGGGTGTCCTATTCCCACAACAACTTTGCACTCTCTGTACCATCTTATCAGCAGTTGTCATCAAATCCATCTTACCCAGGGAAGCCTATGTAATCTTGATCACAAATTTAATCGTCATTGCTACCCAAAATGAAGAGAAGCATAGGGAAACAAAATAGATCCTTACAGTTTTTTAATCTGTAGGGCTGCCATACTCTGCAACAGCTATTCATCAGGTCTGTCTGAGAATTTGGGGCTCTTTTCATGACTCTTCACATGATTTAATTTCTGTTACTAGTTAAGAAACTTTTATTTTTCATGCTGATTTGTCAATTACTCTGTTGATTTAAGTTCTTCAGAGCCTTTATGCTTTTTAAGCAATCCTTTTTTCCACTAAGGATTTCATTTGGATGAACTGAGTTAGCTGCTCCTTCCCCACTAATAGCCTTTGCACACTGATGGGCTTTGTTAAATGGAGCAATGTGTAATGGAGCCATCTGAGTATCTTCCCTCAGTCTGGAGCCAGTCACTTTGCTTAAAAATACCATAAGGAGACATTTATGTGCTGAGCATAGACATTGCCAACAGATATTTGTCTCCCTTCCTTCTGCAGAATATATTTATATGGAATGACAATTTTAACAGTGATAGCTTTTTCACAAATGAGAATATTTTCTTTCCATTTTTGATTTTTCATTATTCAGAAAAGCACTGGTGGCTACTGAAGGTAGATCAGGCCCTAAAGAGACCTGTGAGTATTAGGACAAGAGAAAGAAAACATTTCAGAAAAATCTGTTGACTGAGAAATGTAGACTGTTTGCATGTATGTGTAATTAGATTGCATAATAGTAAAAAGCATGAATAGAGTCACAATGTGGCCACAATAACACACTACTAATCTGTTCCTATACTGATTTGGCAGGGACTTAGCAGGAAAAGACCATGATTTGCACTCCCAAGACATGTTAATGCTTATTTTGATGTGTGAATGAAACAACTACTAAATTAAAAAGTTAAACTATCTGTGACAGAATGAAGGCACGGACTCCTGGCTGTGATTGACAGGAATCACCTTATTGCTATTTGACTAGGGTTATATAGAATTCCTTCAGCTGGGTGTGACTAAGCAGTGAAGGTAAAACACTGCTGCAATGCCACACATCAAAATCACACTCACATGGGCGGCTGCCACTCACACAGACGTGGGGGTTTCAAGTTACCCTCATTCACACCCCATGCATTACTAGCCCAGAGCTTAGCTCCGTCTCTGGACAGTAAATCCAGACTTTAGATAAAACAACACAAGGTCATCTTGACATTTCCCAGGCCTTCTTGTTTGTCTTCTTACTTGTTCCCATGCTTGGCTCACTACAACTATTATAAGGATCTCAAACCTCCTGGTTTCTTGAAAAGAAATGTTAAAATCAATTTTCAAAAGTCTCCTACTTGTATTCTATTTGTATATGTACCTACATGTACCTTCACATATTTATCTATATATTTCCTCTTTCCTACTCACATAAAAAAGAACAAAACTAGTAAAACCAAACCTTTTTGCTTATTTATTCTTACAAAAATATACAAAGGGGAAGCAGAGGATGGAAAGCAAGACTTTTGTGACTGAATTTATTATTCTCAGTTTTCCCAACCTCCAAAGGGTTCACATTTTGCTCCTTGTGGGAGTCTTGTTCATCTACCTTTTGACTGTCATTGGGAATGTCATCAGGAATGTCATCATCATTGCCACAGTGGTAAATGGCAACACTCTGCACAAACTATGTATTTCTTCCTTGGAAATCTCTCATTTTTGGAAATCATCCATGTCTCAACCACTGTACCAAAGTGTTTGACCAGTCTTCTAAAGGTCAAGAAGTCTATCAGCATACCTGGGTGCAAAGCCCAAACCTTCTACTTTTTTCTTGGTGTTACTGAGCTTTTCCTCCTCACAGCCATGTCCTTTGACTGATACACAGCAATACACAACCCTCTCTACTACACTGCTGTCATGAGTATAAAACTGTGTGCTCAGCTCTCATTTGGCTCTTGGATGGGCAGCTTTCTGACTGTCTTTGTGCAATCTGTTCTGGTGTTTAGACTGCTATTTTGTGGTCCCAACACCATCAGTCACTTCTACTGTGATGTTAGGCCACTGCTGGAGCTGGCATGCACCGAGACCCAACACGTTGAACAGCCTGATTGCTCTGCTGCTGCAGTTCTTCTGTTTAGCACTTTCTTTTTGACCATTACCTCCTACTTCACCATCATTTTTACCATACTGAGAATCCCACATGCTTCTGGGAGACAGAAAGCTTTCTCCACCTGCATTGTATACCTGACTGTGATCATCATTCTTTATGGTGCAGTTGTGTTACTTTATGTCAGGCCAGGAGGTCAGGCCTCAGTAAACATGAACAAAGTGGTCTCCATTCTGAACACCGTTGTAACACCACTGCTGAACCCCTCCATTTATACCTTGAGGAACAAAGAGGTAATGACTGCCTTGAAAAAAGTCTGTTACCAGAAATAAAATATTTCAGGTTAAAGAATGAGTACTAAAACTTGACTTTTCTGCAGGATCCTGTAGCAAATTGATTCTAGAAGCCTCTTTGGGAAGTACATCTCAATAATTTTTGTAAAGAAGG
Organism: Hafferia zeledoni; assembly: GCA_035583235.1. Lineage (NCBI taxonomy): Eukaryota > Metazoa > Chordata > Aves > Passeriformes > Thamnophilidae > Hafferia > Hafferia zeledoni. The sequence continues at coordinate 2,821,545 of JAWWEV010000082.1, read as the reverse complement.
CAGATGATTTGGATTATGGTTAGGGAGGCAGATATACTGCCACATGACTCCCTTCTCTATGGACAATATTTGACCTACATATTCAGGCCTGTTCATTCGTTTATTCCGATAATACGCTTCCAAATATTTTTCAAAGATTCATTATTTTCATTATCCATCAAAGAAAAAATTAAAAATAAAAGGGTTCTCTTACAATTAACTTGTTGTTACTATTAAAGAGAAGTTTTATGATTACAAAATTTAATTCTTCTAAACTAAAGAGGTTGAGGAGCTTGTGTCCATATTTGTTGTGACTCCACTGACCTTTAACACAGGAAATTCCCCATAGGTCAGCATAAGTAATCCTACTTCTTACTGATCTTGAGCATAACTCACGTGATTTATGTGATTGATGTACAGTGCCTCCCTAATTTCTGTTACGGTTATCCTAATTGAGTATATTGATTGTCTCCTTGTTTCAATTGATAGTATGTGTAATTTGAAATATTTGATTTCCTTTAATTAATCATTGTTTGAAACTAAATAAAGATTCAGAGGAATGTTTCCTCTGTATTTATACCAATCTCAGCTAAAGGATAGATAACCTCATTTACATAGCCCACTTAGTCTCTCTTCTCAGTCCACCTCAGAATGAAAAACTGAACTGGTATGCATTGGCAAAAGGAGGTCTCATATGTAAATTTAGAGAAAAATTTTGCCTTTGGTTCTCAAGTAAATCAGAATTCTGTGGAAAAGGAAAAAAGACCTAAACCACTTTAAAATTATGTCTAGAATTTATATACCTCCCTATGGACTTTTATATGCATTTAAATCCTTGGAAACCTCCCATTCAGTAGGTAACAACCCTGAAGAGTCATTGAAAGTGTCTAATTATGACATGTATTAGAGACTTAGTGTGGTGGGTTCACCTTGGCTGAAACATCAGGTGCCCACCCAGCTGCTGTATCATTCCCCTTTCCAGACGGACAGGGGAGAGGGTAAGATGGAAGAAAAAAACCAACACAAATCATGGGTTGCAATAAGGCAGTTTATATTTATGCAAAAGAAAAGCAAAGCAGCTCATGCACAAACTGGAAGCCAGCAGTTAATCTCTACTTCCCATAAGCAGTGATGGTCAACCACTTCTCTGAGAAGCAGAGCTCCAGCACATCTAACAGTTGTCAGTAGGCAGCCATTATGAGGCAATGAATGTCTCCGTTCCCTTCGTCAGTGTGGGTCAGCTGGCCTACCTGTGCCCCCTCCCAGGATCTCACCCTCAATTGAAAAAGGAATAATACAGTGCTGTGCTCAGCAGTAGCCGAAACACAGGTATGTTTGTCAGCACTTCTCTAGCTACCAGCACAGGCACTTTCAGAGGACATGCCAAAATATACAGATAGATAGTGCAGAAGGGACCAAAGTATTTACTGTTTCCAACTGAGGAAAGTAAAGGGATGAAGGAATGGTTTTGATTGTATGGTTATTTTAATTTTGACAAGTAATCATTTTAAATAAAAATGTTTTTTGAAAGTAATGGAAAAACAGATGGAAAGCTGTTGTCGGAACTAGGATTGAGACTCATGTGAATGGACATACCGGTTCAGAGACACCAGCATAAACCTACAAGATTTGCTTTTAGTGGCTCTATTTATCTCACTTACAATGTTTCTCCAGAAAAGCTATGAAGATAAGATGGAAAACCAGACCATGCTGAGGGGGAACTCTAGACTTTAAACAGTTCTACAGAAACCACTTCTGTTATAACTTTGGTATCATCTTCATCATCTGGATCAGTGCATGTTAGGGGATGTTTTAAGCAGCCACAGACTGGTGATTCCTCCCACGCAGTGGCTAAAGCCAAGTCTATAGATCTGGGGTTTTCATCCCACATCACTGGCCATGGCTGCTACTTTCCTGTTTGCAGGCTCAAGCAGTGGAGAGGTTCAGTGTGTATTCCAGAGACATATGGACACAGATGTACAGACCCAAAAGGACACCAGCAGAAGTCCTGCACTCCTTGTAACATTAGCCCACATTACACATTTTTTGACAAACTGTAAGACATTGCTGTTTTCCTGATTAAGGTCAGCATTTGCCTTGCAATATCCCTTTATTTCCATCAAATCATTGCTTTACAGTCAATATCATGACTGACAGCAGTGACCTGTTGCTTACTTTCACAATCCTGTGCATACTTTCACAATCAGCTCTTTTCATCTTCCAAACTACAAAGCCAACCACCAGGCCTTCTGGTGGCTGGAGCTGTATATACCTCTTACTATCATTCTAAGATTCTGTTAAGACCTTTTGCAGTGGGTCTGGCTGAGCTGGAATTTATTTCCCCATAGTAGCCCTTGCAGTGCTGTGCTCTGCATTAGTAGCTAGAGAAGTGTTGATAACAAGTCTATGTTTTGTCTACTGCTGAGTGCAGCGCTGTAACATTTCTTCTTCAGTCAGGGGCAAAATCCTGAGAGGGGACATAGGTAGGTCAGCTGACCCACACTGACCAAGGGGATATTCCATACCATATGACATCAACCCAGATATAAAACTGAGGCAAGGAGCAGGAAGGAGGCATTCATTCATTGTCTCATAATGGCTGCCTGCTGACGACTGTTAAGAGTGCTGGAGCTCTGCCTCTCAGAGAAGTAATCGACCATCACTGCTTATGGGAAGTAGAGATTAACTGTTGGCTTCTGTTTTGTGTGTGTGCACACTGCTTTCGTGGTTTTTTGACTTTTTGCATAAACTGCCTTATTGCAACACACGGTTTGTGTTAATTTTTTTTCCTCCCAACTTGCTCTCTTCTCTGTCCAGCTGGGAAGGGGAGTGACAGAGCAGGTGGGTGGTCAGCTGGCATTCAGCCAAGGTGAACCCACTACACCTTTACAAACTGATACTGACAACTCAACCAGATAATATCTACTATGAAACTGCTGAAGTGTGTCAAGAGCGGCTGCCAACTCCAGCATAGTCCTCCCAGAACCGTCTGGCCTGTCTGCTGGTGCCCCCATTGTAGAAGTCTCTGTCTAGGATGGGGGATGCAGCTGCTAGTTTTTCGTCTGCAGGTTCAACTGGTAGGAAAGGTGAGCATGTATCCCTGACACACACATGCACAGGCACAAAAGCACACTGGCAGAGTAGGTACTGCCATTAAACAATGTGCTGCCTTGCACCTGTATTCAGGACTTGAATAACACATGCATCAGGACTTGAGTAACACAGTCATCAATTAGGATGACTGACCAGGTGCCGTTTGATTCACTGTCTCCCTTATCATTTGACAGTCAGGTTTCTGTACATGTATGTTCTTATCTATGGCTCCCTCCTGTTACATTTATTATGCTGCCTGGGTAGAGGAGCTGGCTCTTAAAGTCTATCATATAGACGCACACGTACCCAAGAATCAGGCTAATGAAGAGCATTGCAACAATGGACAGGTGGATCAAGCTGGCAAGATTAAGGTGTCTCAGTTAGATCTGGATGGGCAACATAAGGGTGAATAATTTCTGGCTCAGTGGGCCCAAAACACCTCAGGTCATAAGGGAAGAAATGAGACATCCGGATGGGCTCGTGATCCAAGGATGTACTTAACTACAGACATCATTTCCCAGGTTATCCATAACTGCAAGACCTGTGCTGTGATCAAGTACCCAAATGAGTAAAGCCCCTGTGGTGTGGAGGGTGATGGCCAAAATTTAAATATGGTGAAGTGTGGCAGATCGATTAGATCACACTCCCCAAACCCGCTGAGGCAAGTGCTATGTGCTGGCAATGGCAGAAACAACCCCTGGAAGGCTGGAGATGCATTGTGTGCCTCATGGCACTGCCTGGAACACTGTCCTGGGCCTGGAAGAGCAAGTCTTTGGTGACAGGGCCCCCCAGAAAGAACTGAGTTGGACAAAGGGACTCATTTCAAAAACAGCCTCATGGACACCTGGGTCAGAGAGCACGGGATTGAGTGGGTGTATCGTATTCCCCATCGTGCACCAGCCTCTGGGAAAATTAAATGATACAGTGGTCTTCCAGGGACAAGGGGTTTCTTCTGGTCAAGAAAATGTGGCAGGGGGAGCTGTCCAGTATTCAGTTTTCTGTCATGGTTTTTTGTGCAAATAATTTCTTTGTCTCATACCTTTTGTTATTAATATTGTTGCTGTTACTGTTCATTTTCTTATCTCATTGCTCTTTCCAGTAAATTATTCTTATCTCAGCCCATGATCTTTGCTTTTTGGGCCTGAGGCTGGAGGGGCAGTGTGGTTTTAGTGAGAGCACTAATTGGAGAATACCATTGCTAAACCACTACAGAGATCTACCAAAACCATGAATTAACCTCTAAATGTGATTTGCCCTCTATATGTAGAAGGGCCCCTATATTAGCTACCATGAAGAAAATAAACTATCCTAGACAAAACCAGCACAGTCCATTAGAAAGACAGACTGGTACTCAGAATTATTTGAATGGGCCATATAAATGCTCTGAAAGAAATCTTCTCGAGCTTTAAAAATGCAAGTACAAAGTCTTATGTCTGGAAGAAAGTAACAGTATGTAAAAATGCTGGCTCTGTGGGTGGGGGCAGAAAACAGCTGTTATCCAGCTTTTCAGAAAAATATCTGTGCGTCCCAATGCACAAGTAAGGTGCATGTCTACAGTGTGTCCTTGTAGCAACTAAGGCCAGCTGCATTCTGAGCTGTAAGAGAGTAGTTAGCACGTCTGTGGGAAGTGACGTCCATTGGACTCATTTTCCCACTTTAGGCCTTCCCAGAACAAGAAAGACATGGACTTACTGTAATAAGTCAAATGGAGGACAAACTAAGAGAAAGAGGAAAAGGCTATGAAGGAGAACTTACTGCTGTCCCACTCTACCCAACACAAGGGTTTAGAGAAAACTAATCCAGGATTTTCTCAAAGGTGTACAGCACTAGAATGAGGAGCATAAGACATAAATTGTACCATGACAGTTTAACTCAGTTTATAAAAACATCTTTCTTTTACAAAGAGTGGACATGCATTGGAATAGGAGCCAAGACAGGGCATAGCATTGCCACTGAGATGCTAAGATATACTCCAAACTCAAGTGGATAGGTCCCTGAGCAATTTTGTTTTTAACAGGAAGTTGGACGGGAAACTTTCAGAGATCCCCTCATCCTATATGAGTATGTAATTTGCTGAACCTGTAGCTGTTGACCCTGAGATGAGCTCAGTTGGTTAAAACTTGGTTGTAATAATGCCGAGGTCATGGGTTCAATCCCCTTTGTGGGCCATTGACTTAAGAGTTGGACTCGATGATCCTTGTGAGTCCCTCGCAACTCAGAATAGTCTGTGATTCTGTGAACTAAATACTCTGTGATTCTGTGAGCTCAAAAATGAATTATTCTTGCTAAAATTCACATACAGGGGAATTAACAAATGAACCAAAAAAAATGAGCAAGAATTTATTGATTAGCCAGGTATTATCTGTTGCCTACTGAAATGATCCTGGCATGTAACTCACAGAACTGTAGGAAGTCACATAAAGTATTCAGGCTCATGGAGCTTAGCACAGAAGGACATTTGCTGAGCCTCTTGTACCTATGGGATTATTATCTACAGAGTAAAATAAACCATGAACTTTCTAATTCATTCCCTTAGGACAGAATCCCTATTTCTCCCAAAAAATACTGTTTTTGTTTTTTTTTCTTGATCCTGTTACTAAATCTCACAGGTGTTTCAGACAGGGAATCTGAGACTAACAGCTGACACAGTGCAGTCCTTAGAAAACACAGCAATAGGAAGATTCATATTTTCTCTTTATTCTGTATTTTCTCTCCATGCTTTTCTCCAAGAAACTTCATAATCCTTGTCACTGTCATCAGCGATCTATGGTTTTACAACCCTATTCACTTTCTGCTGGCCTGTTTGACCTTTCCAGTTGTCGGTGACTCCTTAACCAATGCTCCTGGTTTATTCATGATGAGTTTCTCAGACTTGATGGGACAAGTGGTAAAGAAACAGGTTTAAAGTGCTCTGATCTGCCAGTAAGATCATTCTTTGTACTCCTCTGCTGTCTCTCCTCTCCCTGAGGATTTAGCGGGTTTAGCTGCCTCTTTTCAAGGTCAGCACGGATATAATATGATTTGTTTAATATTGTACTAACCTGATGTGAAACAGCTAAGTTGCAAGAAAGCTGTGGGAAGCCTCATCTGGAAATTCCATTTTACTAATTGGTTCAGGACTGAAGTATTTAAACCTAAATTCTCTTCTTTTTTCTTGTCATACCTATGCTGCAGCTATACTGTGCCTGGCCTTGCATCTTGCTGGCTTTTACCTCACCTTAACTACTTAATTTCCTGGCCAAAATTTCAACCTGCTCCCCGCTACTGTATGCATGGCTAGGCTTTGTGAATGAAGATTTGGGAAGGACTCTACCCATGTGGGTATGTCCTTTGAGCCTGCACTGGCCTCACCCTTTTGCTCCTAAGGTTCATCTGCCAAGGCCGAGCAAGCTTGGACTGTGACAGTGAAGTCCTCAGGACTAGAACCTACAGTCCCCAGTATTCCCAGGAGGTCTCCCATCCAAATACTAACTGGGCCTGACCCTGCTTAGCTTCTGAGATCAGTCAGGATCAGATGTCAGGGAGGCATTTGTGTAACTGACATGGGAGTACCATGGCCTTGTTTTGTCCAGGAGCCAAGTTGCAGTGCAAACTGGATGCAGCAAGCTATGGCAAACTGAACAATGCAAACAAGACACAAAGGACTTTGGATCAACAACAGAACAACATCTGAAACTGATGGAATTATTGCAGGCTTTCTGATTAGTAGCCTGCACTGACTACTGCTGTAGTAGATGTAGGAAGGGAACTTTGCTCCTGTGTGCAGATACAGGGCACCTGAGGAGAAGTTGTCACATGCTTGTGCCAAAAAGCTACCCAAGAAACCAGTCCTGAAACTGTCTGGGGAGCGTCATCTTCCCCTGGACTCGACTATGCTGGCTCACTGGAATGACAATTTTGGAAAATTGTGGTTAATTGTCTGTTTGTATGTATGTGTGAGTGCAAAACTAATCTTCACACAATTTACTCTTTGCTTAGTTCACTTACCACATTGAGCTTAGCGATGCCATGTTCCCTGGCACCTCTTTCCCTCTGGCTGTCTCAGGGCTGTTGCCTGATTGGTTACTGTAAATGGTGTGGCTCTGCTCTTTTTTTGTGTGCCCTGTGGGACCGCTGCCTTCGCTGGTGAGGTGAGGTGCTCCTGTTGGTCTTGCTGTCACTCTCAGCCCCCAGCTTGCCTTTCCACATGGAAGAGGCAACTATTCCTGCTCCCTGACATCTCAGTTTTCAGCGAACATAGCACACAAACATTGACCAGCAAAGTAAACAGGTCACAGCACCTGTGAGTGGAAGTTTGTGGTTTCAAATGAAAATCTGAGAAGGATGGGGAAGGAATAGATTACTCCAAACTCCTTAATGACACAACAATTGTACAAGCCCAAATTCCCCGACAACCCCTGATTTGGTCCATCCTGTGGTTTCTCTCCAAGCAAGGAGACACATACATGAAGAGGAGATGTCCCAAATTCAGGCTTTGTCCATGCAAGTCATTCAGAGAAATTGAGTCAAAGGAACTGACTCTGTACTTCAGCCCAAACAAAAGCAAGGAAGTGGCAGCAAGCAATGCTTTTTTTTCATAGCACAAAATAATCTGTCATCTAAGCAGTACAGAAAAAAAAACAGGTAAAAAGGAGGGAAACATTTTATGAGGACAAGAAGAGTTCACAGTTTACAAGGACATAGAAGAATTCTAAGAATATGCAGCAGGACCATAAAGGGTGCGTGGAGGAAAGCCCAATGCCTCACATATTCAGATGAGAGAAACAAGTATTTCACATGTTTTGGGCAGGTAATCAGAACATACAGAGAAAATTTAGTGTGCGTGAGGAAGTTCTGCCTTCTAGTGGGCTGGACACAGACTTAGCAAATGTAAAGGTATATGAAGGGGCTGGTGTGCTGTGTCACTGAATTCAAGGAAAAGAAAGAAATAGGGGCTAGAGTTCAGGAAGCAGAGAAGAGAGTCTGATAGGAATATAACAGCTCTGAGATGTGATGTGAAGTCCTCACAGACACAGGGGGAACAGGTGAAACCAGAGCATGGAAGTTTTTCTTATACAGAAGTGAGCACTTGGGACCTCAACTCTGTCAAAAGTGCCTCTTGCAGGGTCAGGGGATAAAATATAGGTCACATATCTTCAGATATTTACGGGACAGGAATCCAGTTATGAACTAGTTTTTAAGCTCCATTAGAGTAAGTGATGAGAAACAGGTACTGCCAGGGTATGGATTGTGTCATCCCAGGGCTGGAACAAAACTAGGACAAAATGATTCCATTCTGCAGCTGCTCTTCTATATTTACTTCAACTGGACTGTACAACTAGTTCACATACACAGATTTAGGATGCTGAGGGCTGAGGTTAAGACAGTTGGAGTTCAATGTTTGTTTCTAAAATACATTGCAGGTGGGATCCAGAAAGGCCTAGAGGATGCCATCTGAATTGCACCTGATATCCCTCAAGGGCATGTGTCACTCACAGAGCATGTATGGAAGTTGCCAAGTCAGTGTAAATGTCTTGGGTATTTTAAGACACCTAAAATTACTTTGAACTTTTATTTTTAGAAAGGCAGACCCCCTTTTTGTGATTGAGCTAAACATCAAGATCTGTTTAGAATAAACAATGAGAACTAGACACATTCAGAGGATGATTGAATATTAACTCAAGAATCTGAGGTAAGTAGAATGTGGTGCCTATGCCAGTATAAAGGAAATGAACTGCAGCCAGCATATCCAAGGTTCTCTCTGAATGTACAGTCAGGGCTCACCCCTGCAGGATATGATCACCTCTGCCCTGAAACAGACATGCCTGCAAAGTAAAGAATGTGCAATACATTCTGTTTCCATTTGGCTAACACAGGAATACCACATGAAACACTATTACCCCATAAAATGCTCTGAAGTATTTATTTTCTCAGTGAATGCCAGAGCAGAAATCCCTTAGTGGCTACAGTAAAACCATCTTTGTTCAGACCCAGGAAAGTTATAGATTTCGTAGCAACTTTATTCCTAGCATCTACTGTGATGCTTAGGCAGAATGATGTATGAGTAGTTTGTTGGGTTTGGAGGTTTTTTGGTTTTTTCTTTGTAGTCCGCTATGAAAGAGAGGAATCAGGCAACTCTGAGACTACAGACAAAACAGTCCCATGTGGAATAAGTACATTAGATGTGTGAATGGAAAAAGGTAATATTAGAGGGAAGTACTGTTGCACCAAGGAGTGGCCAAAGCTTGCATTACTGGGGAAATAGAAGCCTATTTATGAAGATAGCAACTAATTTTAAAGTTGCACTGGATTTTAACGGTAGAGATGCAGAGGAAAAAAACTGAAGCTCAAAAGAAACAGTTCCAAACACTCAGACTACCTCCACTGAACAAAATATTCACTCTATAGTGCAGGGATATAAGGAGGTTGCTAGGATGGGGGTTTCTGAGCCAGAAGAGCAGAAAGATCATCTCTCAGTGTTGAAAATCTTAGGTTCCTCAGTCTCCCTTCTCTAGGAGAAAGGCATGCTCAGATGGTAATGGATGGAGCCACAGAATGCAACCCATCGTGTGATGGAATTTGTTCTCCTGGGTTTCAGCCACAGTCTTAAGATTCATCAATTTCTCTTCACAGTCTTCTTCATTGTCTACCTGATTACCTGCTTGGGAAACATCACCATCTTCATCACTGTTATTACTGACTTCCATTTGCACACACCCATGTTCTTCTTCCTGGCCAATTCACAGGTATCACTGAATCATCAGTAAGTACTCCCATTCTATTGTCAGGTCTCCTCTCCCAGCACCAAACTGCTCCATTCCAGGAGTGCACCCTTCACATGTTTTACTTTCACTTCATTGACAGTGCTCATATCTTCCTTCTTGCAGTGATGACAGCTGGCCATCCACAAACCCTTGCAGTACTTGACAATAATGAACATTGAGGTATGTTTAGGTCTAGTGGCAGGGTCATGGGCAGTTGCATTCATTCACTCTGCAACACAGATTGCTCTGCTTCTTCCCTTTCCTCACTGTGGTCCTAACACTTTGGATGACTTCCACTGTGACGATCCACAAGTACTGAAAGTGGATCTGCATTGACACTTATCTGACAGAGCTGCTGATGGTCTCAAATGGTGGAGTGATTCTCATAGTAATTTTTGTGTTGTTGCTCATTTCATACACTGCCATTTTAGTAAAGATAAGGAGGCAAGCCACAGAAGGAAAGCACAAAGCTTTGTCTACCTGCATTGCCCAGATAATGGCAATAAGCATAAAATTCACCCCAGGAATATTCATATATGCTCAGCCCTTCAAGGTATTTGAACTCGACAAAATGGCTTCCATCTTCTTCACTATGTTTGTTCCAGGATTGAATCTCATTGTCTACACCCTGAGAAATATCGAAATGGAAAAGGTCATCAGGAGACTTGTTTCTAGGGTTCTGTAAAAGGACAGCTTAACTTCCTGCTGAATGGTCATTCTTATTTGTAACTATTGCAGCTCACCATGATCGTGATGCTGAAGGAGTTTTTGATTTTTCGATTTTCATATTTTGTAGATTTTAGGAACACAGTAGCAGTAGCTGTAGATTTTTAGTGGGTTAATATTTAGCAATTTAAGTATAAGGTCTTTCTATCTCTACCCCTCCTCCAGAACAAGCAGCTAAGATCTCCTAGCTGTTTAGTCTCTTTTTCAAGGTACAAGATTGGAGAGTATCAGAGGGAAACATAAGCATGAAGCAGAGTGACCCGGAACACTGGAAAGCGTCCAGGAGACCTTTGAACGCTGAAGAAGAGGAGGTGGATGAAGAAGGGGGTCTCATCACCCCCAGCCCCAATTCCACAGGGGGTGGGGACTGGGAGGGGACAGAGGTGGAACTGGAAATGTGTAAAGTAGTGATTGGATAGATTATATTATAAAAGCTATGGAAATCAAAGCTTGCGCATGCACGCATCTACATATTCCTGGATGAGCCAGATTGCTCATTAAAGTAACTACTTATCTTATCTCCTACTAAAAGTTTGCTCAGAGTCTTTTTTACAGACTTTTAAGGCAACAATTGAAATACCTGAACTTCCAGCAAAGATATTTGCATTAGAGAAAGCCTTGCTGGAGAACTAAGAGGAAACTCAACTTAGGGGCCCTTAGATTAAGTGCAGTTCCCACCAAGACAGTCTGTCGAGTAAAGGGCAGGTTGCCCTAATACTAAATAAGGTGTGCTGGATTTTCTGCTGAAATACCACCTTTAATTGTTTTTTGGGGTTTGGTTGTTTGGGTTTTTTCAGAAGTAAAGGGATTCCACTGGCTTTTCACTGGCATAATTTCTTTTTCTGTTATTATGTCTAATTATGAGTGACTTCTCTTTCTTAATATCAGTTCGTTATATCCTTTAAGAAAAAAATTATTCTACAAAATTAATCTTCTTTAGATCACTTAATTCTTATTGACACAACTCTTAGGGTCTACTACAGGCTGCCTGATCAGAAGGAGCCTGTTGGCAAGGGCTCTTGTTTCAGTATACAGGACTGCACTTGCAGGTTCTCATCCTGATAACGGATTTCAATACCCTGGGATTAAAAACAACAACAAAAAAACCCCCCTGAGTGAAAAATCTTCAGTTTGGAACTGTTTAATAAGCTAAGAAAAAAATAAAAGAAGTGACGCAAAGCAATGTCTCCCCACCAGCAGGTCAATGCCCAGCTCTCAATGGTTGCTTTTGAAAAACTCCCTCCAGTTTCCTTGCCAAGCATGATGTCATGTGGTCTAAGATATCATCTATGGAACAGTAAACAATATAGAGGAATGTGGCCGTTGCTAAGAGAGAACAGGTGAACATGCTGATAGAAGGAATAGTTTTGAAAAGAACACCAATCCTAGAACTTAGAGTTGTCTGCACGCCCCTTCTCTTGTCCAATTGTGTGATTGTACCATTGTTAAGTGTGTATTGTGTAAACAGTAAAGTAGAGCAGTTCACGATACTTCTGTGAAGACAATGTCCTGACTCTGGTCGTCATTATCCAGGGGATCACAGTAGGCCGACAAATAGATTTTACCCCACCTTTTCCCCGCTACACAAGTGAGATGAGGATGATGCATTTCCATGTCCCCAGGCAGAACTAGTATCAAGTTCAATGAGAATGTAGTGGAACTGTGAAAACAAGAGCAACTTGTAAAGAACTTTAGTGCAAGGTAGCTAATAGACAGCCATTATAAAAGACACAAAGTGAATTTCATGCCTCAGTGTAGCTGAATGCCAAATGATCCAAAACGGTGTTTCTTCTTTTTGGTACCAGTACAAAGAGGCAAAAGTATGAGAAATTTGTCCTATGGAATTTTGTAATCTTAAATATTACATTTAAAATTAATGAAGTATGAATGGAGATGTGTGTTTGAAAACCTCAGGAGAAACTGTAGAAAACAGATTTTATAAATGTTGTGTTTTAGTTGCTGTTTTACATTGCATGTGACTGCATTCAAACAACCACAGAGCATGATGAAAAAAAAAAGAAACTGAAGCAGAGAAGATAAAACCAAGATGAAGAACCGGACTGGACCCATAAAATACCTACAGAAAAAGCAGAAGGGCAGCGAAACAGCAGGGTTTTGCACACCTCTGGGTTGTACATCAGTGATAACAAGCAGACGGTTTGGACACAGCATCTTAACAGTTACAGAGTTGTAGAAGCAGAAACAAGTGAAACCTTTCTGAGGACAGGTATTGTCATGGTTTGAGGGGAAAAACCAAGATGTTTACTCACAAGAGGAGGAGGGGGTTTCCTCCTCAATAATCATGCCACTCTTTATCAAATTTAAGAAAAGGAACTTTAATACAAGAAGGATAACTGTTCTTAACTGCTATATATATATATATCTATATATGTAAACAGATCAGAGCAAACTGCTTCCCCAACACCACAAGAGAAGAAAACAACAAAAAAACCGCCCAAAACCACAACCCCCCAACACAACTCCCCACACCGACAAGTTCCCTCCTGGAGAAGAGTTATACTTATGAGTAGTCACAACTCGGCTGGCCGCAGGGGAGCTCCCAGTCCCTCTCCAGAGAGACAGATGAGCGATAATTCTGTCTCTCTCTCTGTGTATCTGTTTTCCCAAACGAAGAAGGAAAACTGGAAGCAGAGAAATTGCCACGCGCCCTGGAAAAGCAGCTGCAAGGCCTCTCTCCCAGGTCGCTGCCCCAGCCGGGGCGGGCAGGTCGTGATGCAAGGAAGCAATAGCAGCAGCAGCAGCAGCAGCAGGCAACCTTAGCAGCAAGCAGCCAGGAAAACAATCCAGGGCAGGCAGCCTTAGCAGCGAGCAGCCAGGAAACAGTCCGGGCAGGCAGCAGTGAGACAGCTTCTCCCCTACCCCGCACACACACCACTCCTGCGCTCTGCCGAACTAAAAAAGGAAAAATGTCCCCAGAAACAAAAGGGCAACCTGGCCCCACCCAAGTGATCAGCAGTCAACTACTTTCTTTGTTAACTACTGGCATGGACAGTTAATGGCAGGGGAGAGAATTTACATAATAATTCCAAACTACAACAGGTATGAATGAATGACATCAGATGTTCAGAATCAACACCACCTTCCCTTTCCAGATTTCACCTTGTAGAATGCTGCAGTAATTACATATATCCCACGGTCACATATATGCCCATATAAGTGAAATTTCCACACATTGAAGAAAATTTCCTCTAAATCTCCAAAGGTAGGGAGAATTTTGAAGTTTATTTTGAATAGAAGAGGCACTTTGGCTTGGTTAACAACCTGGGTCTGAGCCTGCAACATTCAAACTGCAGTTTCCAAATTGAGGTCAAGCAAAAGAATTCTTCACTGTCAATGTGGTCATACTGATCTTTGAAGTCTGTCTCTATCAGGAAGGTTTAGAGGTATCATCTGACTTAGTTAACTGACCATAAGGGCAGTAAAGGTCAATATAATGTTCATTTTTTGTTTTAGTTTGCTTGTAAAGAGAAAGGCATTGTAAGTCATCACAAGATAAAGTCACTGCCTGATTTCAGAAACTTCACAACAACTAGTTAATGACAAAGTGCTTAACTGCCTTTGGCAATGTTGTGTTTGTTTAGACTCCTCCAGGGAACTTAACTTGTCTGTGTATTTTTGGAATCCATTTTTCTTCATAATTAGAACACTGAAGAAACAGAGTTAATGAAACTTCATCCACACTTCTACAGACTTTGCTCCTGGGAGTTAATCTACTTTACCTCTGCCAAATGACAGATTTTTTTAAAAAAATGTATTCCTTGAAAAAAAGAAGCAAACTTCATTACTCTAATACAATAATAGTAGTGTGATTAGGCTCAATCACTTTAAGGGACATTGCATTTGAAATAGTTAAAGCTTTTAGATTCAAGCCTCTTTTGAAGATGTTTCCAACTGCAGTATAAGAAGAAACAGACATCCAGTTTAGCATAAACCTTTTTTATATCTGCTGCAGGGCCCTCCCATCAAACACTGTCACCAACTTACTGTGTTTCCTAAACTCATCTCTTCTGCTCTCCATTTCCATACGCCTTGTCTGCTTGAACGATACCCCAGACAGAAACTGGAATGGCAGACAGCAAGACAGGTCTTCAACAAATCAGAATTTCACATTAGAAAGGAGCACTGATTTTTGGTATTTTGGTACTTGGAAGGAGCCATTGATTTTGTTAGGGCTGAGCTCGCTTGTACTTACACCATCCTCTCTCGTCTATAAAGAAGGAAGTTCTGGCTAGTTATGCCATTTAGTGGATCACAGCTTCACAAATAGACCAAAGCTGAAGTTTGTGGCTGGATTCATCTCCCTAACACCAATACTTGAACTATTGACTTAACATGCCTAATACGATTTCAAGCTAGTATGAATTTTATATAGTTTTCCTATGCCTCAAAGAGAACGGCATAGAACTCTGTAGGGGACATTCCCGTGAGGTTGATCCAAACCCTAGCATATGGTATTGAGGTTGCATAAGGAAGACAAAATTTTGGTAAATATGTCACAGAATCGAATACAGGCATTGTCCTCCTCCGAACCACCATGGAGTAGATCTTGGAAAGGTGGGAATTTTTTGTCAGGTGCTGCTGTCCCACAGTCTTGAGCCTCTCATGACCTGAGAAAGTGCCCATATCTGGTTCCTTAGGTGCCTATCAGAAATTAATTTAAACAATTAGTTTCATTCAGAGTTCACAGTAAGCTGCAATAGAGATAAACCCATGTAATCGACAAAAATAAAGAAGAAACAGAAGTTACAAAGGCACTTTGTTGGCTCTTCCCTAGTCTTTAAATATTAACGCATGTATATGCAACTATGTATGTTCATCTAGTATGTGCACACACAACAACCCACACCCAGCATGCTATCCAAAGTAAACAAATGAAATAACTGTAGCATATTTGTGATACCCTATGTAATGCTTCTAATGAATACAGTATGAGTTTTGGTTTAGAGTGAGACAAAAAAATAATAAAAACAGAGCAAAGTAAAAGGCAAGGAAGCTAATTTCCTTACATTATGAAAGATATAACCATATCTTTAGATACAACCCTATCTAAAACATATTTCATTTACTGTGAATTCATTTCATCGAAGAATGCATCTTAACAAAAATAATGTATTTTAACATTTTAGTTCCTTTCTATTAATTATTTTCAGAAGTCTGTTCAAAATAGTATTTAATAACTAATTAATTAACTTTTTCTCACAAAAATTGGTACTGAATTGGTACTGATCTAAATGTTTGTCTTGATCTGGGCTGCTGAGCTCTTGACATGCTGCCACAGCTAATGCTTCTGTCAAGATCATCTCCTGTCATAGGAGCACTTGGCCTCCATAAGGAGGCTCCAAGGGAGGTCAAATCCTGAGCCATGGCTGGGCCACAAACTCCCTCAGGCAGCCCACAAGTGGGCAGAGTGACCAAGTGAGCATGACCCATATGAGCTTGGATCATGCAATTAACACATTAATAGCACATGGCTTTTCCAAGACTCCTTTATCAAGGAGCAAAGGTACAAAGTGTGAATATGAGTCCCATGTACACCTTTTATTTTGCAGGTAATTTGACTACAATCCAGCCCCCTTATTCCATAAATTTGGCAGCATGTCCTAGTTAGAGCAGCCAGGACCAGCTTATCACTCTGTGGGTATCACCAAAATTCTGTATTCTACACCCTCTATGTCATTTCTCATGAACTGTTAATAATGGATCATTTGCAGCAGCTGCCCAGGGCATACCTGACCCCTCAGGCTACAAGCTGGGTGTTAGAGAACCCTGTGAGATAAGGTCTTCACACCAAGTACTCAGGTGTGGTAACTCCCCTCCAAGAAGGCATCAGCCCCTTCACACCCAGCCTGAGGGGTCATGTCTGTTAATGGGCCATCAACAAGTCCAAAAATATCCTATGATTCACAGAGTAAAACACCCATTGTGAAACTCCTGGCTGTAGGGGAGGTACTGGGCATTCCCACCCACCTGAACCTAAACGTACCACTCATTGGATCCAGAGGAGGACCAGAATCTCAACAGGACTGTGACCACCACTCTCAACCAGACTGCAACCATAATCTACACCAACAGGTTTTCCTTTCATTTTACTTTGGACTCAGGGGACCACGTGGCGCTCAGCACAGGGGATATTTAACACCATTCTGTTTGTGCCCCAGGGTGCTAGGTTATACTTCCGGGTTTTGTGGGTTGAACCCAATTTTTTTTTCTCTGTATCATTGTATTTATTGTAATATTTTTATTAAATTGTAACTCTGACTTGTATCTCTTTTTGAGTTGGGTTCTTTTCTTCTGCCAGTTTACCTTTAAACCAGCACACAGCCTAAGTGAGACTTCTTCAAACTCTTCCTGCTGGTCAGCGTGACTGCATGGCAGTGACATCTCCTTGAGCTGGTACATCTCTCAAGGTTGCTCCTTGAGGCAGAGACACTTTTCTACTAATCACAGATAAATTAATCACAGGGCATTATTTTAAAATCATAGTATGGTCATGTATCATCACAATCAGCAGTCATAAAAGGCAAGGAGCACCAGGCTTACCTAGCCATGGGATTGGAAGAGAGACAGGACTTCCTTGTCAGGTGGGACATGTGACTGTGAGTGTAGGGTGGGATTTCCACTGCCAGGTGGAGTCCTGGCACCTGTCACTTCTTATCCTGGATAAATGGTGCATTTTGGTTAATCATGCAGGACAAGTTGCCCTGAATTACCCTCTGTCTAAAAGGAAGCCTCAGAAATCCTAGAAAACAGCTAAAATACTCATTTGACATGTTGTTAGTGCAGTATTTGATGCTTCATTATAGAAACACAAAATGAATTTTTAGCATTGTTGGAATATGCTGCTTCTTTAATTTAGTTTCCAGCAGTGAAAGTCAGAGATTATTTTAATTTTTATTAATATTACAAAGAGTATTAATTAATATGCATATATATAGTATATAATATATAGTATTCACTAAGTAAGAATGTATAAATACACAATGGAGTTATTTTCACTTAACTTTAGACACACAGATGGTATATCTTTAGGTATGACCTACTCATTCTTTGTATGCAATGAAAAGAAATAAACATCTCTCAGTACTGATACATCCAATCCCTTGATATACTGTCAGCACTAATTAAAAGAAAAATTTTTGGGAAAGAGAGAGAAAGAGAGGAAGGGAAGAAGGAAGGGAGGAAAGGGGGGAAAAGGAAGGAAGAAAAAGAGGGAAATGGTTGAATTTGTTTGTTTTACACTTTCTGAAGATATGTATCTCTGTCAGTGGCATATGGAGAACTCATTCTGAATACTCATAAAATACAGAAAATTAAGTGATCTTGAAAATTCTACTTAACTTCTTTCCATCCTGTGCATTTCCAGGTGAAAATGTCTAGGGAACACGGCAAATTAGAGGTTTCAGGTTGTGGGTTAAATCACCTGGATGGGCCACTGACTCAAGAGTTGGGCTCAATGATCCTTGTGGGTCCCTTCCAACTCAGAATAGTCTGTGATTCTGTGAAACCAATTTGGGTTCTTCACTGAAGCCAAAGGGCTGTGATTTGTTTCCCAGAAGGAAAAAATTCCATAACAAAGAGGTTATAAGGTACCTTTTGAGGCCATATGGTCCAGGACCAATATGAGTTACAATAAATAATTAATAAATACTAATAAATAATTATAAATAAATTCATGCACCTTAGAGCTTTTGCTAACACCCCTGGGCACTTCCAGAACCACAGCTGATGCCACAATTCTGTAATTTTCACCCTTGGAACCAGAAACAACCAGCACACTCTGAAGAGACAAAACCCCCCATTATCTAAAGGATGCAAAGAGGCAAACTCTTCTCCTGTCTCTGGCACACAGTGTTCACCATCTGTCAGCAAGGTTATGAGTGCAGCAGCTGACGTCATGGGCAGTCTGGGTGCAGCGTTTGGTGCTAGTGCTGCCATTTGGGCAGGAAGACCACCAGCCAGAATGTACCAGATTGGCAGTCACCTGAGAAATTAAGTATCAGTCAATTGATACAGATATCTAGCACAATGAGCCCTTCAGCTGTCCACAGAAGAAAGGAAGAGAGGAGAAAACAAAGAATGTCAAGAATTGTTTTAACTTCAAGGCATGACGTGAAGTTTTGTCTTTTGACAAAAACATCAAAAAGTGACACAAGGAGGTTTCTTCTCTTGTTTTTATTACTTTCTTACTTTTCTCTTTTCTTTTACTTATTCTGAATTTTACTATTTCTTATCACTTTCTCTTCCCATCAGTTGTTTTTACATTGGGGTTTTTTTGTTTCCACTGTCAAGACAGATTTCATTTTGTACTGGTGTCTCTAAATTAAACCTATTCTAATACTAAATAATCCATACAGGCCTGAGAATTTTCTCTCACTAAAGCATTTTCGGTATGCTTTTTTCTTCATCTCAACATTGCCAATGAAGTTACTAATGCAGTAATGTGCAGATGCCATCATGCAGACAGACATATCATCCTTCTCTTTTGTGTCCAGCAAGACCAGGGCAGTGATTGTTCCCCTGTATTCAGCGCTGGTGAGGCCACACCTCAAGTGCTGTGTCTAGTTCTGGACTCCTCAATTCAGGAAGCACATTGAGGGGCTGGAGTGAGTCCAGAGAAGGGCAATGAGGCTGGTGAAGGCTCTGGAGCATGGGTGTTATGAGGTACAGCTGAGGGAGCTGGGGGTCTCAGCCAGGAGAAAAGGAGGTTCAGGGGCAACCTGATCACTCTCTGCAACTCTCTGACAGGAGGCTGCAGTTGGAGTTGGATGGGACACTGCTTCCAATGAACAGGATAAAAGGACACAGCTTCCAGTTGTGCCAGGGGAGGTTTAGGTTGGCTACCAGGAGGAACTTCTTCACAGAACGGGTCATTAGATATTGGAGTGGGCTGCCCAGGGAGGTGGTGGAGCCACTGTTCTTGGATATGCTTAAGAAAAGACTGGACACAGCACTTAGTGCCATGGTCTAGTTGACATGGTGGTGTCTGGTCATAGGCTGAACTTGATGGTCTCAGAGGTCTTTTCCAACTTGATTTGGTGATATAGCAAAATGGAAGAGTTTTTTTAAAAAAAAAAAGGGAGACAAAAACTCATATGACTTCTCCTGACCCAAAAGAAAAAATCGGAGGCATGAAATAACTTAAGACAAATAGACTTTAAAAAGAAATGTGAACAATTTTATGTGTTTCCTAATGAGGGAGGAGTCAGTTCTGTTCAAAATGTAAATGAAATTATTTAATATATTCTGTGAAAAATATCAGTTTGATTTTCAGACTGCCATCATGCTGATTCGTGGTGGGTTAATTTAACAGAGATATACTAAGGTAACTGTGGGGAGTTTGTGTGTCCAGTGCTCTGCTGACTTAATAGGAAAATTAAACACCTCTCTCCTGCAACCTCTGTGGGATTTCTCGGAAAAAGATGAAAGCCTGAATGTAATCCAGACATCTTCAGGACATCCTTGAAGGGCAATTGGGAAAAATGAAATATTTTGGAAAATACTTAAACTGATACATGATAGAAAAAATTGAGGATGCAATTAGTCATTCCCTGGGTTGGCTACAGCGACATAAATAAATAGAAAAGTTTTTTAAAGAATTGCAAAAAACTTTGCAGCTGCCAGATGAATTCACCTGAGGGATTCATAAAGCTTTCAGATGTGAGAAATCTACCCACTTAGTTTTCTTTTATAATCAGTGGATGTGATTTAAATTAACTGTATAGTTTTAGAGTACACTTTGTTTAGCTGTCTACTCTAGAATTAAATCTGTTTGCCCTACTTTTGACAACTGGGCAGGGAGTAGAAATGACTAGTTCAGATAAAGCCATGAATCACAAAAATTAGCCTACCTTTGGAAGAATGTACTGACACTCTATGACCTAAAATCCATTCAGGTGTCAGTTCCCAGGATGCAGAGAAAAGAAACAAAACATCTGATGAAATGTGAACATTTTCAGTTTACATTTTCAATATAATGCCCAAGTTAATGTGGGTCTAAATTACAGGTTGTCCTGTACTTCCCCATTGGGAATTCCTTATAACCAGGAAATGGGAAAAGGGCATGCATTTTAGGCAACCCAAATATGTCCTAAGTTGTTCAAATATTTCTGAAGATTTGTACTGGTGTGTTTTTGTGGGTTTTTGTAATTTTCATTACTGTCTTTTTTTCAGGGTTCTGCAGAGTGAAAATTGAGCATGAGAACTATAGAGTGGTTACAAAGTTTATTCTGTTGGGATTGTCCCAAACCCATGAAATTCAGATGATTCTCTTCTTCTCCTTCCTGCTTTTCTATATGATCATTCTGCCAGGCAATGCCATTACCATTTTTGCAATTCAAGAGGATTTCCAGCTGAGATCACACATCTACTTTTTCCCTGACCAATTTGGCATTCTCGGGTATCTGCTTCTGTTACATGACTCTACCCAAAACACTGGCTGCCTTTTTCTCACACCATAAGCCCATCTCCTCCAGGGCCTACATGGCCCTGCTTTTCTTCCTCCATTTCCTGTGAGCAGCTGAAGTTTTTCTGTTCATGGTCATGGCCTTTGATCACTATGGAGCCACTTCAAGATTTCATCTTATACTTGAATCTCTGATGGTTGACATTGCCTGTTGTTTGACTCTTACACAATAACTCTGCTGGTGACTTCCCAGGCCTCCGATCTACCCACTTTTCTCCGCAAGGCCTCTCTGCCCTTGAGGGAGTCTACAGCTCCTCCCAGATTACTACCATCATGAAACTTACTTAATGTATACTTGATTTCTGTGTCCAGATGGTTGATAAAAACATTCAAGAGCACTGGCCCTAAAATTAGCCCTGGGGCCCCTGTTGGTGACTGGCAGCCAGCCTGATGTAACCACATTTACTATTTCAGCTGCTGACCTGTCAGTCAGCTGCTCACCCATCGTATTATGGACTTAGTCCTCTTGAAACCCCTTCTGTTGCATGCTCTAAGAATCCAAATATAGTTACACATGAAGTAGGATTTTTGTAATTGTTATGTGTTTATCCTCTTATCTCTCCTACCTGTACTCTGGCAAAAGAGAACAAGTGCCTTGCAAAAAGAGCACGCCCTTCTGTTGAAGGTCACAAGCCTTTCCCATCCTGAGAGTCTTACTCACCATTCAGCAAAGTGTGCCCTCCAGTTGTCCATCAGTGCTGAAAAGTACTTCGATATTGTCTCTGCTCTGCTGCAGGCCTTACAGGGCTAAGCGAGTTCCATCTGCCCAGGTTTGAAGTTAGAGTTGTCCTTCTCCTAGGATGGTTGCCACGGGGCTAGCGAGCCCATCCTGCCTGTGGACACACTTTGTCTGACCCTTCAGCTGAGACCTGTCTGGCATGGGAGACCCTACCAGCAGCACAAACCACCGCCAGCATAGCTCTCAACCTCATGAGGGCATGTAAGCTTCTCTCCCGTGACAAGGGGGTGTCCCCAGAGAAGCCATAAACAACACACAGATAAACCAGATGCATGACGGTGAAGCCACATGTGATGAGAACAAACCTAATCAGTCACCCAAAAGGGTAAAGATGCGTAGAGAACATTTATTTTCACAGTAGGAAAGGAAAAGCATGGAAACAAAACAGTCATAAAACCTGAACAATTAACAATAACTATGAAAAAAAGGCATAATTCACAGCAACTGAGGAGCTCTCAAGAAGCTACAGGCAGCCAGAACTTTGCAACTAAGGATGCAAGTCTGAGTATCCAGAATATTGGAGACAGTGGGATGTGTCAGATGTTGAGGGAATGGGCAGGGGCAGAGAGCAGCCAAAATGGGGTTAGAGTAGGGTTGTGAGAGGCTGGCTGGGTATAAACTAGGGCCAGTCAGTGCAAGTCTGACTAAGCTCTGCATGTGACTACCACAAACTGTCCTGGCTTATTCAATCTTTTCATAATACTTTCTGCGCAACCTCAGTGCCCCATGTGTGCACTGCAAGGACTAAGTTCCAATGTGCATGGATTTGGGGCCAGCTGCTGAAGTCAGACAGGAGGAGAGGGGGGATTAGGCACCCCATTAGGTAGCAGCTCCTGGACCTAGTGGGAAATCAACCTACAGCCACTGTGGCTGGAACACTGTGTTGCCCACAAGACCAGTTCCTGGGGGGACCAGCATGAGTGAGGGGAGTGAGGGGCTCCATTCCAGCAGCTGGATGGGACAGCAGCTCAAAGCATGTGTGCCTGATTCTGGGGGAGGCAACTGTCTATATGTCTCACAAACTAGAGGGGTGAGTGTGTGTGTGTGAATCAGCAAAAATGTGGACCAGCTGGCAAGTACAAGACTCCAGGTCTGGGTAGGGTTCTCAGGCAAGCAAGGCATCCATGCTGATACGTAGAGATATCTGTGAATTTGCTGTGCCTTTGGGATGAGTGTCGGAGTGCTTCATCTTTGGTTCATCAAGCTGGACCAGCTGGTGAGTAGGGGACCCAAGGGACAGTTCAGAAGGCTGTGGTCCACATTAGAGTCCTGGGTTGACAAATGGGTCAAGGTGCTTAAAGGACTTCTGAGTGCGCATGTGCTTGTGAACCCGGAGGGTGCCACATGCATCTGCCAGCCCCAAGAAAGAAGGTACATGGCTGGCTGTGCTTGTGCATGGGTCCTATGTGGGGGTGCTGCTGACAGCAGCACCTTGGCTGGGGCAGTCTAACAGCTTTGTCAATGTTATCTGTGTCTTATTTGTCCACGTGTTTGTGTGTGATAGCAGCTTGGTGTCAGGGCTGACTTAAGCCTGCAAATAGGAAAGGAGAAGCTATGTCCTTAGCTTGGACAGAGACTCTGGGTACCAGGCCCCCAGGATGTGGCCAGACAGGAGGGTCCTGAGCCAGAGCTGTTGGAGGTGGCAGCTACTCGTCACATGACTTAAACATAAGCATTCACCTCTAAAGAAACAGACACCTGTCTGGAGGTAGAGGGGCAGAGTCAGCTCAGACATGCCTGCAGAAACACTGCTGGCCCTGAGCCCTACAAGGACTGGCTGTGCCAGTGTTGGGATAACACAAGCCCTATACTCAGGACCAGAAAGTCTTGCAGCCTGAGTATCTGGAATTCCTTAAAGTCATCAAAACTAGACACTGGTCCAAAATCCAATCCAGTTCTCGGCCTACTGTCACCTGAATATGCATCTTTTCTGGCTCTACCACAGAGAAAAGAGCATGGTGTATGTGTTAATTTATCATGAGGGAAAGTCTTAATTGTACCCAGCACAGTGCTTTCAGATCCCACACTAGGATTCAGGTGACAAAACTCAGATAATCAGACCTGTGACAGGTGTTTAAGTCAAACACCATGGAGAGGTTACACATCCAGGTGGGGAGTCCAAGGCCTGGGAGCTCTGCTTAGTGTCAGTCTTCTGTGGGATACAAACCCTCTTTCAGAAGAGCTGCAAGTTGGTGGTTCTTCTCCAGCCACAACCGAAAGCCATTGCAATCATCAAGGTACATACAGGTACAGAAACCACCTAACTGGGCTGGCTAATCAGCTCAGCTGACAGAAAGATGCTGCAGGTCACAACATTTGGGGAAGATGACGGAAGCCCTAGGCTCTAAAAAGGCAGCAGGAACAACTAAAGCAGCACTGCTGATTGTCCCTGTTGTATTGGCCCACAAGGAAATGGGTCAGAGTAGGTCAGCCTGGTCTGATGGACAGGAAATCAAAAGACATGGGAAGAGGAACGAACATGCTGCACCCAACTTACAGGCAGCAGAGACACAGTCCAAGCAAACCACGTTTATCTCAGGCCACATTACTTTCATGGCTATTCCCAAAGTCCCATTTCACCTAGCTGTGCTTACATTGACTGCGAGGACTATCTCCAGTTCCATCTACACAGTCCCATTCTAATTTTCCTGCCTGGAAAATCAGCAGATTGCCCTTCTATCTCCAGTATGGACTGAACAAAGAGGCAGGAGAGTGGGGCATCTAGACTACAGTGAGACTGATGGTTCAGCTACTGCGACTACTTTAACCTGGCATAAACCAGAAATATGTAGATTGCTTTGTTCTAGATGGTTTCTTATTTCTTTATCTGCCTGAAGTGCCTTTTAATGGAATTTTCTAGTCCCAAGTTACATTACACTAGGAGTATTTCCTCAGAAGCAGTGCTATAAGGAATTGAACTGCTCTGTGGATTTCACAGAAGGTTAAGGGAAGCATATGGATACATTTCCTTGCGCTATGAGATGATGAAATTGCAGTCTTCTCCACAAGAGGTACTGCTTCCCAGTGTAGCCCAGACAGCTTGGATATTCTTACTGCCCAATCGGGGGAAGCCCCTGAACACAAG
The DNA here is from genome assembly GCA_035583235.1 of Hafferia zeledoni. Taxonomy (NCBI): domain Eukaryota; kingdom Metazoa; phylum Chordata; class Aves; order Passeriformes; family Thamnophilidae; genus Hafferia; species Hafferia zeledoni. Next base: position 2,796,697 of record JAWWEV010000082.1, on the reverse strand, counting down.
TATCACCTCACGGGATGAATAAAAGAAAACCACCCTGGTCTGACATAAGTACAATGAAGGCAATAGGTGAAAATGCTCTTTCAGACTTGCTATCTCACACCAAGATAAACCATCCAGTTTCCTCTCAGCACAAGCTTGGACATAGTGGGCACTTAGCCAAGGCCTCAAGAGCACTCCAGGGACCACAGTTCCATTGCCACCCTCTTCTCTAAAGGCTGGCAAACCAATGTGTTCCTTATTTCTGCCACAGCATGAGTGGTATGCAACCCTGGAGAAGTGTAACTCCTGGAACAAGACTCAGCTGGAGGTACTGACGCATCACTTTGGTACCAGCCAAAACAAAAGAGATGGCAGAGTCTCCAAGCAATCCGTATTCAGCACCCTTTGCACTGCCCTAAAGATGGATCTTCTCCCACAACCATTTAGACTAAGAAAGGCAAAGCAGAGCATAAGTAGCTCTCTCTGTTATCACGGGGGAAAGACATGAGGAAAAACTTTCAGTACCATGAAAGAATTACAAGAGCTAATAATTACAACCAGTTTCCTGCTGCCACCAATCTCTCAGAGGAGAAGACATTACACCTCTCAGCTGCTTTGCCAGTAGTTCACATGCACATTGTGGAAAAGGAAAGATGTGCAATTTCACAGCCACAATCCTTTGAGGGGCTTGTGCCCTTCCCCAAATGCAGGCAATGTGGAGATTGCAGATGGCAGTAAGAGGGATGCACACAGGAAGACAGATGGGAAAAAGATTGCTTACCCTTTCTGGATGGGGATGGGGAAGTCTCAGGGGCAGGGCTCCCCTCTTTCACACAGGGGAAAGCACATGACCTCACAAAAACAGGGTTCAGCCCAGCTCAGCCTAGCCAAGGAGGCCTCAAGCCACAACGTCCTTCAGAGCTCCAGGCAGGTCAGGGAAGACGAAGCGGTAGCCGCTCTCCAGGGTGCGCTTTGGCAGCACCCTCTGTCCCTCAAGCAGCATGATGGCCCGCTCTGCCCCAAAGACAGCCCGCACAGCCCAAGCAGGCACTGGCAGCAGGGCTGGGCGCCCCAGGGCTGCAGCAAGCTCCTGAGCAAAGGTGCCATTGGAAGTGGCAGAGGAGGATGGGGCAACACCATTGAGGACACCTTGCAGGCACTCATTCTCCAGAGCATGACACACGATCCCAGTTAGGTCATGAATATGGATCCATGGGAAGGGCTGCAGCCCAGAGCCCAAAGGGCCTCCAAGTCCCAGACGGAAAGGCCAGAGCATTTGAGAGATTGCACCACCACCTTGACCTAGCACTACACCTGTGGGGAGAAGAGAGTGAGACCAGGTTCCCTGCCCAAAAGCAACCTTCACCCCCAGACCTACAAGCAAGAGACAATCCTTACAGGGCTGGACTGGAACAGAACGCCAACACAAAGAGACAGAAGAACTGATATCCCTTTCCCTCCTCTTCCCACTCTTGCCCCAGAACCAAAGCAGAGTCACCCTTAACAGGCCCCTTACCAGCCTGATCTCACCTGACCTCACCACAACTCCACGAGCTGGGCTCCCAGGGATGAGAGCTGCAGTCTCCCAGGAGCTAACCAGGCGTGAGAAGAAGTCAAAATTCCCTCCAGGACTGTCTTCAGTATACTCAGCTGTGGGGCTGGGTCGGTAATAGCCTGCAGGGTAACAGCAGAAATGTGATCAGGGTTGAACGATGACACCAACCCCCCCTTCCCCATTGGACCATCTTCCCTGCCTGCAAGAGCCCAGAACTCCCATGAGGAAAGGCTTAAAGAATTGAGATTGTTCAGCTTGAAAAAGAAAAGGCTTCAGGGTGACCTTCCAGTACCTGAAGGGAGCCGACAACAAAGCTGAAAAGTGACTATTTACAATGAGTGACAGGGCAAGGGGGAATGCTTCAATCTGAGAGTATGTTTAGATTAGCTATCAAGAAGAAATTCTTCCCTATGAGAGTGCAAAGGCACTGGCACAGGTTGCCCAGGCTCTCTCATCCCTGGAAGTATTCAAGGCAAACCTGAACAAGTCTTGGAGCAATCTGGTCTAATGGAAAGTGTCCCTGCCCATGGCAGGGGGTTGAAACTGAATGGTCCCAGCCCAAACCATTCTGGGATTCTATGATTCTATAAATGCCATAATTCCACCACAGACATCATCATATGAATGGCACAGGGTCTCTCTGATAGCAATGCTGACAAGCTTTTAAACTACTGATGAACACTACAAGTTCATGGGGTTACACTGAGATTGAGCTGGCAGCCCCAAAAACCAAATAGGCCTGCAAGCAACAGAGCTGGCTACACAGAATGGCACCTGCTCTAAAATTGGGCATTACAGAGAACAAACCATGGCATCTTTCAAGAGTGCAGCAAGCAAAAACGCAAAGCTGCAGGCAGATACACAGAGGGATTCAGCTAAGGCACTGTTTACACAAGTTGGTTGTACAGGATGCCTAAAGGTTTTCACAGGAAAACACAGAAAAAGTTCTGTCCTAAAGACAACAAGAAAAAGGACCCAAATTCCTCCCCAGAAGTATGAAAAAGCTGATCAAGGCTTGCCTAAACACAGTGACATGGATGACAATAAAGCTGACATTTCAGGGCAAGATGTGTTCCCCTGGAAGTATGTTTCTGTCTAGAGGTAAAACCTCTCCAGGTCAGCCTGAGTCATGTCTTGGCCGGGCCCAACCAATACCTACTCCAGTGACGAGGACCCAAGCACGGGGTGGCTGTTCAGCATCAACAATGGCTTTAGCCAAGGTCTTCGTGGTCTCAACCCGGCTGCTGATGACTTCCTTGCAGAAGGCATCACCCCATCTGGGAAAGGGAGAGTCACAGATTATGCTCCTCACAAGGACAACACAGGAAACAACAGCACCAAGGGGGAACACAACAGACACCTGCTCACAAGAACAGAAGTCGTCACAGGAACTCCCATCACCCCAGAGCAGTGGAAGGACTTGTGACTTTACAACCTAAATGAAGGGGAACAACTTTGGGAGATAGTAGCTCTTCACTTCTTCAAAACTTTGTGGGTTTTGGACTACCTTAGGACAAAGGCAGCAGAGCAGCTGGAGACCAGAGATGGTGTTGCTCATAGAAGTCAAACTTTGGTTATGATTTTGCATTACCAAATGTGGACATCCAATGTCCTTTTGGAAATGTGGAACCAATTTTTCTGACCTCCAGCTGTAGATTTAGAAGGGAACCTTTATTCCAAAGGTCTCTCAGAACCTAAAAGGCCCACTGAAATGTTTTGGATACTTGAGGATGCAGATGTCAACAGTTAGTTTAAGAGCTTCCTGGACATACTGTTTCCTCCCCTTCCACATTGTCTGACAACACAGGACTGTCTTGCCTTCCCCTTGTCCCAACTGCACTATGGGAGACCAAGTTACCTGCGGAAAGGGTTGAGGACATTTTCACCAGCCAAGTTGACCACAGCATCGCACAGGGGCAGTCCAGTGCGTGACAACTCTTCCTAGGCAGGAGTAACAGAGACATCACATATCAGGCCTCCCCTCTGCTCAAGCCTTCCCAACAACCAAGCAGGGCGGGCTCCCAAGAACTCCAGCCAGTTCCTTCCTGACCCTGCACAACCATGAATGGAGACAGTTTTGCTCATTGGAGCTACAGCTGTACTCATTCCAATAACTGTGACCCATGGAGCGTGCCCAAAAGTACATCTGTCAGATTCCCCATGACAGATTCCCTCTGTGCCATGGCAGGCCAGGGCAAGCAGCCTTGTTCCTCAGCCCTGCCACTTTGCCCCTCCTGTGACCTCTCATCTCGCACCCAGCTGATCCGATCCTTGCCCCCTTGTCGAGACACATGGGTCACTTGGTGCCCGCGGCTCCGCAGCAGCTGGGTCAGGGCTCTGCCCACGAAGCCAGTCCCTCCACCTGGGGAGAGAGAGACAGGCCGTCACCCAAGACAGGGATCATGGCGGGGGCGGGATCACTGCAGGCCCAGCACCCCACACACCAGATCCCACACCACAGTGGGAAGAGGCGACCTTGATCCCCTCTAAAACACTGTCCCGCTCACAGACCCTGCACACTCACAGGGCCTCCCACGCTCACTGTTCCCTCACACTCGCGGTATCCCCGAACTGACTCCCCTCAGCATCGCCCCCTCCCGCACTCACCCACTACCACCCGCATTGCTGAGCCGCGCATGCACTTGACAGAGCCCTCCGCGCATGCGCCTTTCTCCCCCCGAGCCCCCGCACGGGCCCCCGCGGCGGGGGGGCACTTAAAGGGCCATCGCCGGGCCCTGGGAATTGGCTGGAGAATGGGCCCTGCTCGAAGCAGGAGGCGCGGGGGAATGGCGCGGGAGAAGGCACAGCGCTGAGCTGGACAGGAGCGACGAGGTGGCAACCTGAGGAGTTCGTCAGGGCAATGAATCAGTTCGATAAAAGAGGAGAAATAAATGCCCCGAGAAGCTGTGGCTGCCCCATCCCTGGAAGTGTTGAAGGCAGCCTGGGATAGTGGAAGGTGTCTCTGCCCATGGCAGAGGGGGTTGGGCAGGAATACAACAGCGTGGATGGTGGCAAGGCCTAATCTCGGCAGAGACAGAGCAGTACGTCTTCACCAGTCTGATGCAAAACTCAAAAGAGAGAGAAGCTTCTCCTCTCTCTCTTTTTATACCTCTTGACACTTCTTGATGATGTCAGATGATATGAAATACCTCTTTGTTTGCTTAAGTCAGGTGATGCTTGTCTCTTCTGATCTATGTCACATCCTTTGGGTTTGCTAAATTTAGGTTTAACTGAGGCCTAAAGCCAAAACTACCACACACAGCCATTGTAGGAAATGTTTCTTCTGTCCAATGAGAATGCCAGTGCTGCTCTGGGAGTAATGACAGAAGAACAGCAGATGTCCAAGGGGGACAAGTTCTCTAGGAAAAAGTACATTGGAGTGTGCAGCTTGGAGTATCATGCAGACATTTCCTACCACAGTGACAACATACATTGCTGAGAAGAGAACACAGAGGAAAAATTGTGATCCTGGATGAGATTTGAAGCCAACCAAAATGAACTCAATTATCTTGGTGTGGTTTAACATATTTATTTTCAGATTATGTTCCAAAAGGAAATTAGCATGCTGTAGATTTCAGATAATTTGCCTGGAGAAGCAAATAGAAGAATAAGACAAACATGAAAAATAATAAATACAAAAAGATAGATGGAAAAGAATGGAAAATTGATTAATCTATCATATCTGTAGATTTTTGTAAACCATTTGTAAATTAATTTGTAAAAATTTGTAAACTAATTTGTAAAAATTTGTAAACTAATTGCCCCGTGATATTATGTTCAGTATAAAGAAACACTCTGCATGCAGCTTATCCAACCTGTTTTAATTTAATCACCTTTACCATCAACTAGAAACAGGCATTTCATTCTACAGTTAAAGACCTATTTCAGATTTAACTGGGCAGGAAAAAATCTTACCCTAAGATTGTGACTAACTCACCAAAGACCGCTCTCCCATAAAGTAAAGAAAAAATTAATATACTTCTTCAGATGATGCAAAACAATTAAAAATGTATAATCACCAAGAAATGTATTTAAAGAATGTGGATGGGTTTTTTTTAAAAGGCATATTATTAAAAAGGAAACACCTCTTTATGTAAGAAACTGAGTTTTTTCTTCTTTACAAGTGCTTGAAACAAAACCCGCAAATGTTGAGATTTCTGAAATAAATTTTCTCTATTCAAATTCACACACTAATTGAGAGAATGCTTCAAGTACTTCCTTTTCAATTCTATTTAGTCATTTTATTTTCATAAGCTAGGTGTCATCTCACCTAGGCTTGAATACATTCAGTGAGTTGATGACTACATTAGAACTCATAGTTTAGATTACCTTTAAATTCAGCAATAAGCACTCCTGCTTTAGAATATTTACCATAGAAGGTATGAATCATGTTTTAAGATTTTCTGGTTTTCTTTATTGACTTAATGGGAAATCCAGGTCAGGCATAGCTCAATATTCTGTATGTATAAAGATGTACGTAGATGCATAAAGCTGAGTGATAGGAATTCCCACGCAGTTACAGGTATTTTGTTTGCTGTCATTTCCGTGTGATCTTGTCTGACCTAACTGACCTTACATTTAAATTATTATTTTTATTATGTTTTAATGCGTAAACATCAATTATTTAAATGTAATAGATGTAAACTTACAAAATAATTTCATGATAATCAAACCTATTTTCAACTGAAAGGTATCCTATGACCTATCACAAATTGTTTGGTTGAAATAACAAGTACTACTGCTTTAAGTAAACATCTTTTTTAGGGAGGCTAACAAAAGACTAAGCTAAGAGTACAGATGCTGAAGAAACTTTTATAGTCAGTGAGGGGGGAAGATTTTTGATTCACCTGAGAACTGAAGAATCTCTGGAACTGTCTCCTGGTTGATTAAACAGAAAGTCTAGAACATAGACACATTAAATACTGACTTCCTGTTAGTGGACTTTTTTCCCAGAAGACCTAACTGTATTCATAAGCCCTGATTAGTATGTGCTGTGATTGTCAAAAAAAGAGGGAACAACTCTTTGTAGTCCAGTTCTATCACTAAATTTAACAAAACAAAGCTCAGACTTCACAAACCACAATACACATACCTTGTAATCCTGTGATTAAAGCCAGGTTTGGTTTTTGGAATTCAGATTTCTTGAACACATGACCAAAATGTATGTATGGCTAGGCTTCATGAATGAAGATTTTGTAAGGACTCCACCCACATGGGTGTGTCCTTTGAGCCTGTACAGTGGATTTTTTAGGTGAGGAACAGCATGCATGAAACTGGCCACACCCTTAACTCCTTAAAGTTCATCTGCCACGGCCAAGTGAGCTTAGATGGTGACAGTGAATCCTCGAGATTAGAACCTACAGCACCCGGTATTCCCAGGAGGTCTCCCATCCAAGTACTAACTGAGCCTGACCCTGCTTAGCTTCTGAGATCTGACAGTATCAGGTATCAGAGTGACGTTTAACTGCCTATTGTCAAAGTAATTGAGCATGTTTTCTACTCAACTAATTTTTCAGTAGTCTCTTGGTAATCCATACATCACTGGCCTTTCATCTCACTGGTTCTGAGGGCATTCTCCTTAACATGTTGCTTATATATACTTTATTAGGTGTACATAAAAGCACTAGGGATTCAATTTCTGTAGTCTCACTAAGGATTCAGTTTCTAGAGTCTTGGGTTTTCATAGCAGACATCTGAACCTCAAATGAGATATTTTTCCCTTATGCCATTTGTCTTTGCCTGCAAAAGAAGAAAGACCAAGAATAAATCACAAACAATAAAGTCTAATGCTGCTTCTGTGTCTCTTTTACCCCTGCTTTTTTCACTATTTCTTATGTAGAACTCTTCCTGCTCCTTGTAGATCTCTTTCTGCTAAGCAAAACACCATGGACCTAATCAAAACCCTCTTAGCCATTACCATCTGCTTCCTTCCAGATTATGAAACTAGAACAGACACCAGTGCCTTCTCCGCAGTCAATATGCTTGTCGTCTCTAACCAAAACCAACTTTCCACTAAATGTGCTCTCTTCTTTGACTGGCAGGGAAAGCGTACTCATCACCTGAAACTTAGAAACGTGATTCACATGATTGTCCAGCCTCTGAGGGAAATCTGGTCTACAATCCAGCAACCACTTCAGGAAGAAAAGGAGGATCACACAACTCTTGTGTGGGTATCTTAGACACACTGTGACGTGATGCTATTTTTCAACAAGCAAACATTCTGCTCAGCACAGGAGCATTACATTTAGTTACAGCAGACTATATTAAATTTTCTTTATTTTGGTCTGTAGTTTTAAATACATCTACATGAAATGTAGTAAAGGAAATGCTTATAAAGAAAGAATCAAAGTAGAAAGGAATAAAGTAAAGTTAAGAAAGTAAAGTTGTAAAAATAGAGAGCACATGGTCTCCTCACCCCTACATTGTTCGAAGAGAAACTGCAGCAGTTACCTTCACAGGACACTGGCCTATTTCCCTCTCCTCACCTGGAGTTTAAACTCCAAACACCTTTTTTTTCTTCCATGTGGTTTGTGTGGCTTAAAGTCAAACTACTGGGAGAGTGATGGTGATGCAAATGCCTGGGGCGAGGTGGCTCCAAGAAGATCTCACAACGGGAGGCCATGCTATTGCCTAACACTCCACCCGATGTTAATCTTATCAGTTTGAGCCTTTGTCCTTGGCTGGAGTACCCCTTCAGGGACTGAGGCATCTCCTTCAGCCCATCAGGCCTTATCGAAGGGGCCATCACTCCACACTAGGCCTAAACTACCACACTCACTTTCACTCCCAAAGGCCAGTAGACTGGGGGATCCAGCCCTTCTCCTGCTCCTGAATGTGTGTTCCCATCCATTTACAGTGCTAGTACTACCGAGTGTGAACATGTGGCAAGTCAGCTAAGGAGGTTGATATAGTTAAAATCTGACTCATCAAAAAAACCCATCAAATTTGTTTATTGTCAGCTGGATACATTTCATGAACTGGCACATCCTGTGATCACAGAGATTACAGCCTGTGACACCGCTGGTGGGGAGTCAGTACCAGAATGAAACTCCCAAAACAAGATGGAAGGGGATTGTCTGTGAGTGCATTCAATGAAGACAGTTGGGATAGGCTGATTTATTCCTATTGTGATTTCACCTATTTCCAGTGTAGCAGGATCAGGCTGATTTTAGATGTAGGCAGAGAACACAACTGCCTTGGACAGTTTAATCTCTACTTTTGACTGTAATAGAGTTCTGGAAAGATAACATGCTGTTGAGACATATTGTGTATCAATTTCTGCTGGTGCTGAAGAGCTGCAAGTCATTACTTTATGGCTTGTTTCTCCTAAGCAGTAGCACAAGCCACAAACATGGCTAAGCAAGATTTTACCCACCTCTGTAGGTCATACCAGTCCTCCTTGCCTTTGAGATGACCAAACTGTCATGACACTGGCCAGGTATTAGTTTTAGCCTTACTGTCACATCCCAATTCCCAAAACTCATTTTTCCTTCCTCAGCTGAAAGATTCAAGCTATGTTAATCTGTGGTTATCCCGAAAAAGAAGCATAAAGAAGCAAAAAGAGCAACCATGAAGTTCGCTGTAGCCCTGTTTCCCAGAAAGTGAGTGGGCATAGCCTGTGGTGGAAAGTAGAGAATTAATATTTTCTTTTCCTTAGCTTCCACATGTGACCTTTGCTTTTTCTTTATTAAACTGTCTTTATCTCAAACAACAGGTTCTTTTCCTTTTTATTTTCTCCCCTGCATCCTGCTACAGAGGGGTGTTGATAAAAGGGTTTGATGAGCACCTGGCAAGCAAACCCACTGCACAAGCACATATACATTTGCAGAACTCTGAAGCACTGGCACGGCCCCTTTGTCTGCCTGGTACCTCAGTCCATATTCCAGCCACCTAATCCTCCCCATGAGTCCGAGAGGCCAGAAAGATCCAACATTGAACAATGGCAGGTTTTTTCTCTGCCTTCAATTAAAGTTTAAGTTTTTTAGGATTCCAGTGTTTTCTCGTATCTCGATTTTTTTCCAAATATCTTAAACTTCATTTTAAGCAGGCGTATAGAAAAATGAGCAATTTTTAAAATTTTAGCTGAACATCTAGATGAATATTCATTGTGTGGTCTGAAATTATTCCTCTATCAACTGACATAGTAAAAACCTATGCTTTCTACTTGATTGACTTATTTTTTATCTAGCTTTTTGCCTCTGCAGAGAGGGAACTAAATGAAATAGATCTGAAAAAACTAACATACATTTGATTACTATTACTTTATTTGTAATTGGTGCATATAACTTTTCTTTAATTATTAATTTCAAAGAGAACCTTTGACCAAAATAGTCTTGACTCTTCTGATAAAGGTCTATTCCCCCATATTGGCTTGATTGAATTCTTGCTGTATATCTAAGGTTAGGTTGGACTCTTTTGAGCTTAAAATGTAATGTCTTATTAGCTGGAAGAATCTTTGGTTGAAACGTTTCACATTTTGCATGACACAGACGAGAAAGATCAGAAGATCCAGGAGTTCTCTTGAGTGTACTAATGGAATTTTCTTTCATAGATCACCTCATAGACTGCTTGTCTTCTGGACATATCACCCATCCATCTTTGTGTTACCAGGGAACTTAATGGACAATTTAGCAGGAAATGTGAATGATAGAGGTATATTTTAAGTGCATATACCTGTAGTAAAATAGTAAATAAAAATTTTTTGTGTTCATTAACAAGAATATTACAACAGGATGTTCATACAAATCTTTGCTAAAGTTGGACAGAGACATAGTCCATGGTAAGATTATGTTTTTCTGCAGTACATAATGTAACATTTACCATCATCCACTAAGCATCTCTTATCTGACAATAAAACACAACAACAAACCTTTTTAAGTACTGTCTTACTACGTGTCAACATAGACATTGAAAGGGGTGGATAAGAACTTCATTTTTGCTGGGTTGGGAGAGGCCTTCAGGGGGATCCCTTAGTCCGGGCTTCCCCTGCATTGGCTCCATGTGCCTGGTACAGTGCTGTGCAGAGAGAGAGCAGTCTTGACTACCTTGGAGTGGCCGCAGACTTTCTGGAAGTGGACTTCAGCTGTGGAGGAGTTACAAAGAACCAACACCTTCCACTCCCGGTGTTTGTCTCAAGAGAAGGATGAGAAGGAGTCTACACTGCCAGGAGAGTCCTACCCCATCCCCTGTTTGCAGCCATCATTCTATTGTGAGACATCAAAAGCCAGCATCCTCCCTTGTCCCTTTGTCTCTACTTCGTCTGGGAGCGAAGGACCAATCTTCTGGGCAGGAGAGGTGTCCATGAATAAAACTGCACCAAGGGAACCATACAACTCAAATTGCCTAAAGGTTGTGGTTATATATATATATATATATACACATATATATATTTGTAGTTAAGAGCTGTTATCCTTTTCTATAATTTTCTTATTAAAATGCCTTAATTTCATGGTTGTGGTGATTTTTTTCCCCCCTCTAAACTAAGACAGTAGCAGAGAAGCAGGTGAACGCAGAACCCTGGGGGTAATTACTCAAAGGACTGTTGCTCAAGAGTCTGTTAAAGATGAAGGCTGGAAGCAGATCACTTGCCAGGAGGAAGGTTCCTTCTCCTTCTCAGACTTTGACAGATAGGACTGGCATCTTCTACAACAGTATGCATGTTTAAAGGTAAATTAGCAGAAGTTAACTCAACACAAAAGAGATTATAAGTCAGAGTTACAATTTAATAAAAATATTACAATAAATGCAATGATACAATGAGAAATTAGTTTTAACCCAGAAAACCCAGAAGTATAAACCAGCACCCTGGGACACAAACAGAATGGTGTTTGTTAGCCCCTGTGCGGAGACTCACGAAGTTCCCCTGAGTCCAAAGTAAAAAGAAGGGAAAGAAAAACCTGTTGGTGCATATGATGGTCGCAGTCCTGTCAAGGTTCTGGTCCTCCTCTGGATCCAACAAATGGTCCCAGGAGTCCCCAAACCCCAAGATTATACACCCGCTGGTTTAGGTGGGAATGCCCAGTACCTCCCCCAGGGCAGGGAGTTCCACAATGGGTGATCTAACTCTGTGAGTCATGGGGTATTTTTGGAATCATTGATGGCCCATTAGCAGACACGCCCCCTCAGGCTGGGTGTGAAGATGCTAATGACTCCTCGGAGGGGAGTTATCACAGCTCTTATCTCACAACCTTCTTTAAAACCCAGTTTGCATCCTGAGGGATTGGGTGTGCCCTGGGCAGCTGCTAAAAATGGTCCATTGTTAACAGTTCATGGGAAATGCACAGCTTTGGTCACACCCACACAGCCATAAACTGATCCCAGCTGCTGAACTAGCACAAACAGGCACAAGACTCTGGAATTAGAAGGCCAGACAATTGATGAGGTGGATGATGGTCCTTCTGTGGAAGTGAGGCCTTCTAAAACAACACCACATGTACCCTGCATCAAGAGCTCTGTTAAAAGGAAAAGAAGGGTAGTTATAATAAGAGACTCGCTTTTCAGGGTAATGGGGAGATGAATATGCAGACAGGACCTGGCTCGCAGGGGAGACTTCTCTCTTCCAGCGCTCATGTAAAGGACATTGATGAAAAACTTTCCAGTCTAATAAGGCCCTCTGATTACTCCCTGTTATCGGTTGTTCAAACTGATATCAACAAAATAACAAAGGGAAGTCTGAGGAAAATCAAAAGAGTCTTCAGGGCTCTGGGATGATTGGTAGAGGGATGAGGAGCACAGGTAGTAATCTCCTCTATCCTTTCAGTAGCAAAGAATACTGGTAAGAATAATGTTATGGTTTTAGCTAAGTGGGCCTAAATTTAGGCTTTAAAGTTCAGATTAGGCCTGAAATTGTCAGGTGACTTGAGCTGGGCTGAGCTAGCTGACAGCTGA
>JAWWEV010000082.1:2741143-2761315 GCA_035583235.1 Hafferia zeledoni | reverse complement strand
TTTGTGGGAAATGAATAGAGGGGGTAGAATACACAGCCTTGATCACCCCCACACAGTGCCAACTGGTCCCACCTGCTCAAATAGGACATTAAGTTTTTTTAATTTAGGTTTTTTTATTTAAGTTTTTTTAATTAAGTTTTTTTATTTCAGTTTTTTATTTAAGGTTTTGTAGTTAAGTTTTAATTTAAGTTATTTTATTTAAATTTTTAAGTTATTTTATTTATTTTATTTAAATTTTTATTTAGGTTATTTTATTTTCATTTTTATTTAAGTTTTTTTATTTAAATTATTATTTAATTTATTTTATTTAAATTTTTATTTAAGTTATTTTATTTAAATTATTATTTCAGTTTTTCTACTTAAGTTTTTTTAATTTAAAATTTTATTTAAGTTATTTTCTTTAAATTTTTATTTCAGTTATTTTATTTTCATTTTTATTTCAGTTATTTTATTTAAATTTTTATTTAAGTTTTTTTATTTTCATTTTTATTTAGGTTATTTTATTTATTTTATTTTAATTTTTATTTCAGTTATTTTATTTAAGTTTTTTATTTTCATTTTTATCTAAGTTATTTTATTTAAATTTTTATTCAAGTTATTTTATTTTCATTTTTATTGAAGTTCTTTTATTTAAATTTTTATTTAAGTTATTTTATTTTCATTTTTATTGAAGTTCTTTTATGAAAGTTTTTTTATTTTCATTTTTATTTAAAATATTTTTCAAAATTTTTATTTACTTTTTTTATTTAAATTTTTATATAAGTTATTTTATTTAAATTGTTATTTAAATTATTTTATTTAAATTTTATTTCAGATTTTATTCAAGTTTTTTTAATTTTTATTTAAGTCTTTTTATTTAAGTATTTATTTAATTTTTTTATTTAAGTTTTTTTTAATTTTTATTTAAGTCTTTTTATTCAAATTTTTATTTGTCTTTTTATTTAAATTTTTTTAAAGTTTTTTTATTTAAGTTTTTATTTACATTTTTAATTTAAGTTCTGTTATTTGATTTTTTAATTTAAGTTTTTTTATTTAACTTTTTTAATTTAAATTTTTGTGTAAGTTTTTTTAATTAAGTTTTTTATTTAGGTTTACTTATTTAAATTTCTATTTAAGTTTTCTTAAATTTTTCTTAGTTTTTCTTTAAATTTTGTTATTTAAATTTTTATTTAAGCTTTTTATTTAAGTTTTTATATTTAAATTTTTATTTAAGGTTTTTTCTTTAAATTTTTATTTCAGTTTTTTTATTGAAGTTTTTATTTAGGTTTTTTTTAATGTAAGTTTTTTAGTTAAGTTTTTTTATGTGTTTATTTAAGATTTTTTATTTAACTTTTTAATTTTTTTAAAGTTCTTTAAGTTTTATATTTAAATTTTTATTTAAGTCTTTTTATTTAAGTTTTTACGTATGTGCTTTTACTTAAGTGCTTCTACTTAAGTGTTTTTACTTAACTGCTTCTAGTTAAGTGCTCTTAGCTAAGTGCTCTTACTTAAGTGCTCTTAACTAAGTGCTCTTAGCTAAGTGCTTTTACTTAAGTGCTCTTACTTAAGTGCTCTTAAGAGCTCTTAACTTACTTAAGTGCTTTGAGCTTAAGTGCTCTTAACTTACTTAAGTGGTCTTAACTTAAGTGCTCTTAACTTGCTTAAGTGCTCTTAGCTAAGTGCTTTTACTGCAGTGCTCTTAGCTAAGTGCTTTTACTTAAGTGCTAAGTGCTCTTAGCTAAGTGCTTTTACTTTACTAAGGGGTCCAGGAGGTTTTAAGGATGGTCCAAGAGGCTCCGGGTCGGTTTGAGGCGGGTCCAAGAACGTTGAGAGGGCTCCAGGGGTGTTTTCGGGGTGTTCAGAGCGGTCCAGGGTTGTCCAGTGGTGTCCCAGATAGTCCAGGTGGGTGCAGCGGGGTCCAAGACGGTCATGGAGGCCCAAAGAGCGTCCAGGGCACTCCAGGGGGAATTTAGAGAAGTCCAGGATGTTCCACGGGGTTCCAAGGCGGTAATGAGAATTACTGTAATGACTAATTACGGCAATGTGATTGCTGTAATATGTGTAATTACGGTAAGCGCAGTAACTACGGTAATGGGGCAATTTTCCCAATTTTCGAGTGCCCCTCCCAAAAACTTGAGTGTCCCTCCCCCAATTTTTGAGTGCCCCCCGTTCCCGTGTCCCCCGCGTTCCCCTCTGTCCCCCGTGTCCCCGATATTCCCTCGTGTCCCTCGTGTCGCCCTGTCCCCCCGTGTTCCGCTATGTCCCCAGTGTCCCCCCGTGTTCTGAGCGTGGGCACCAGGGGAAAACGGTACACGGGGCGGCCACAGAAATTGCGTGAATTATGCGCGGGGGGCAGACGCAGAGCGATCGCTGCCTGGCGGAGCAGGCGCTGCGCGGCCGGCGCGGGGGTAGCCGGGCCGGGGCGGAGGGCGCAACGCCGAGGGCGGCCGGCCGAGACCCGCGGGCTCCAGCGATCAGGGTGGCGGGGCCCGGGGGAAGCTGCGAACTGCCAGCGGTGCAGGACGAGCCAGAGGTGCTCCTGCTACCACCTCCGCTTCGAGCCGGGCCGCCCTCGCGGCCGCGAGCGGGTTGGGAGAGGGAGGGAGGCGGTGCGTTGAACAGCGCTGAGGGCGCATGAGCGAGGTGCGTATCGGGCTGTGGGGACGGGAGACTCGGGCGCGGCTGTACGGCCTGCCGGGGCAGCCCCGAGCCCCGTACGGGCCCGGAGCGGGCGCGCTCCCGCAGGTAACGGCGCACCGGCGGCAGCGCCGGTCCCGCGGCGCGGGGCCTGCAAAGGCGGCACGGCCGGCGCCCTTTGGCAGCAGGGCGGGCTCGGGCCGGGCTCTGGCGCCGCTTTCGAGGCGCGGGCCGCGGCGTGACGGGCGGCCGCGGGTACGCTGGGTTTGCCCGGCCGCCTCGGGCCAAGCCCGAGGATCTCGGGGCTGTACCTGGTGGGGAGGCCCCGCAGAGGGGGGGGCCCCGAGTGTGGTCGCCAAGTGCGGCCGCACGGCTGGGAAGCGGGTCAGGAAGGGAATGCCTGGCCGCTGGTGTGCGGGAAGGAAAAATCCTGTGTAATGACTCCCAGCCGTTAGCCGTGTGGTCTGACCTAATCGGGTGATTTCCTGGATAGCTGTTAAACTGCAGTTGTTCTCTGAAATGAGATCTGCCTTGAATGATATTGTCTGGATTACAGAAGCTTTATGTTGTATTAGGCAGGACTCCACAATAGGCTTATTTTCCAGGGCAATGGGGATATGCCAAATCACGTTACGCTTCTGTTTAATCCCCTACTTTGACCCCGTAATATGGCATCCGTTCAGTTCATTTAGGCTTTTCCAGATACTGGTAGTCCATTTCCTAGGTAAGAAAGGTGCCTCAGATGTTTGTTCTTGGGAACAGCTGGGCAAGGATATGTGTGAAAAACAACTTATGATAAAGGGTAGGTATTTTTAAAGAGGAAAAGTGTATTTGAGCCTATTCATACTACAGTGAAGAGAGGACATATTTGTGGGTTTGAGATGCTCTTGCAAAACACCACGTGCTGGGGCTCATTTTAATACCTTGGAGAGCCAGCCCTGAGTATTGACCTGGATCCAGAATGCTTTTCATTCTTTAGAGTGTCTGTTCCAGTCGGTCCTGTATAATGGGATTTTTATAGGGCAGGGAAAATTCCCCCAAGGGAGGCGTCCATTTTGATTCTACTGCCCAACTCCACTGATTCTGATTCTCCTGAGTTTGCTGTCAGGGTTTTGAGATGCTAAAATGTGTATTTTCCAGATTCCTGCGTGGGCTGCTTTCTCACTAAAAGTCTGGAAAATAACTTGGGTTTTCTTGGGGTTTGGTGCTGAAGAAGTTTGACTAAGCACACAGTGTTGCCAAGATAGAGCATACAGTTAAAGTTCTCTTTCGGAATAATTTGAGAAGATTTTAAATACGTGTCAAATGAGATGCCATAGTCAAGGAACTAGAGCAGTTAAATTAATTGCCGTCCGTTATTTTTTGGCCTGAAGCCTGTGTGGGGTGATGAAATGTTTATTTCTTCTAAGCAATAGGTAATGGAAGCGTTTCAATAAATATATAGTGTGTTTAATACACAGGAGTGCAATCCGTAGATTAGAGTGAAATTTAAACAGTTTCATTTACTTAGAGAACTCAGTTATGTTTTGATACTCAAGTGGTTGCAAAACACAGGTGACTGTTGAACTTAATAGTATGTTGTAGAGCAACTTGGGAATCTAGAAAATGCTAAATAGGTATATGCTAATTTGCCATGCAATACTCTGGTATTTTCAGGAAGCTAATAAAAAACTACTGAATTGGAAAACCATCAAACTTGTGTAATGCAATGACATCTACAAATAGACACACGAGGCATGCTTTACTGCATTTGGCAGAGTTCAAGTGTCACACGTTTCTTTGTAACCCTTTACGTGTGCTGTTACAGCAGTTCATTTTTATGCACATGTTAGTCTGATGAATTTTATGAGCACAAACAAGATTTTAAGTGCCCTGAAACACAGTATATCATCTTAGACTGACAATTATAAGCATAGATGCAATTTTGCCTTTTTAAAAAAAAAAAAGATTGCTCTGGAGTCATTTGCTGTCAGTGACAAGAGAAGTCTGCAGTAAAAGCATCTAATGCAATTTCTGAGCAATGGAAGTAACGTTATTTCTTGTAGCACCCTTAGTATCTGTGACCGAGGCTGATAGAGTGACAGTCTTACTAGCTTTAATGAACTGCATGGAATTGTAGTATGGTGTTCATCAGAATTCCAGGGTAATGTAAATTTCTTTGAGATGTGCTTTTAGGAAGCCCCAGAACGTCTTGTTGTGTGGCACCTTCCTGCATGCTCTCTCTATTTCTGCAAATGACATTTATCAGTGCTTTTAAACATCTGTTCTTTTTTGTCTTTTCAGACAGTGGCTTAGACATGTGAAAACTACCTGTGTCAAGAGGTGCTCATTTTAGTGTCAGCCTTATCCAAGATACGATATGGTTATTATATAACCTGGTATTTTTCATTTGTTACTTGCATAGAAGAATAACTGCAAAACTCTGCTCGATTTGGTTAAACTGAACACTTGAGAGAAAGATGTACTAGAAATTCACTATTTTTACATGCTTGCCATTTTTCTCATGTGCCTGAGCTTAGGTGTTATGTTTGCTCATTTCAGGACTGCCTCTGAATCACAGTACAGAAAGAAGAAACTATTGCATTGATTTAAGGTGAACATTTGTCTCTAAGATTAAGAATAAAGCCATGCCAGTGCTTTCGGAAGACCCAGGTAACTAATGTGCATGTTTTCAACAGAACAGTGACTGAAATCTTAGCCTATGTGTTTCACACAGGAAATTGATTTAAATTGGAGTCAAGTAGAAAAGAATTAAGATAGTGCAACTAGAGTGTTTTAGCAATTA
Source organism: Hafferia zeledoni (assembly GCA_035583235.1). NCBI lineage: Eukaryota > Metazoa > Chordata > Aves > Passeriformes > Thamnophilidae > Hafferia > Hafferia zeledoni. Next base: position 2,755,914 of record JAWWEV010000082.1, on the reverse strand, counting down.
CCTATAAGAATACAAGGAAGATGGAGTGTAAAAGGTAAAAATTAATAAAGTTAGTCAGGAAATACCTAGTTTCCTAAGAACCCAAGAGCACCTGAATATATTCTGGTAGACAGGCTCCCATTGACAGACTTGGACCTCTCAGTATAATGGTGGGTTCTACATGTGTTTATTTAAGATCAGCCCATGTACATCTGCTGCTTGCTGTGTCACTTCTTAATGTTTTCTGAACAAGGCTTGGTAAGCTTTGTTAATGTTCTTCCTTTTGACTTACGAAACAGTGGTTCCATTCAAGGCTAGCTAACCAGCCTCTCCAGTATGCTACCAGGGTGAAGTCATATGTACTGAATGATACTGAGTGCTAAAGCAGAAGTGAGTTCGAGTCTCTCAGATCCAAGTGCACTCTAAAGTTCGTGGAAAGAATAGCCATGGGAACGGATTTTGACCCCCTCCCGCCTTTTTTTTTCCTTCCCTTTTTTTGGTCTTCCCAGACATGGTCCATCAGGAAAAACCTAGCATTTGTCTGGCCCTGTGCACTGCAAAATTGGGGGGTTGACAGTTCAAACACTTCTTAGAAAACTAGCCCCACGTTTTGCTTCCACCACAGTGGAAATCTATGCCAGTTCTTTCTTCCTTTGGTCAGGCCCGGCTTCTTACAGGTGCCTCAGAGGTAGCACGGGCAGGGTAATGCTTGTAACCAAAGTTGCTGGGGAAGTAGAGCTGGTACCTGTGCAACAAAGGAGGTAGTTCGGTCATTTGCAAGTTGGCTGTGGTATTAACCATTCAAAGTAAGTTAGAGGGCTAGTTGTTCAAGAAACGTAGAGTAATTCATATGAAGGGGAAAACTTAAAAGGTAGTATCTTTAAAAGTATAAATTGCTTTGGTACCTTTGGCCTCAGTATGATAATTGTTATATCCTAAGCTGCATTTGCCCCTTTGAAGGGAGCATTTCAAAATGAGCGGTAGATAAACTCGAGTCTCTGCAAACTTGCTGATCACCGAGATGGTACCCAAGCAAGTGCAGTGGCTCTTAAGTGCAGTAGAAGGTCCCATGAGAAATGCGATACACAATGTTTATGTTCTGTCCTGAATCTAAATTTAGGATTGCATGAAACTTTGGCTCTTTTGACGTCTCAGCTAAGACCTGATTCAAATCATAAAGAGGAAATGGGTTTCCTTAGGGATGTCTTCAGTGAAAGGAGTCTCAGCTACCTAATGAAGGTAAAAGTTCATTAAAGTATATATATTTTCCTTACAGTTTACTTAACTCTCTGTTTGCTTGATTTATCAACCATTTACTTTGCCAAAGCGCTTTTTTTTTTTTTTAAGAATTCCATACCAACCAAATCTTACGTGTATTCAGGCACAAATATTAAGAATATTTGGCAATTAACGTATTTTGTTCAGAAAAAGACATTTCTGCTCTAATTGCTGAAATAAAGATAGCGTCCCATAGATAAATAGTAGTGTGACATGACTTCATTCTTTCCCTTATGCTGCTAAAGTCTTAAGAGGTTTTCTGGCTATCTGAAACTAGTGTGAGCAAAAAGAAAACTGAAAGACTCCCAAACAAAAAATAACCCCAAGAGAGATTATTGTTTTGACACATCTCAGAAAAATTATATTCCTTAAATAGAGAAATATTCTGGTGTAGATAGACTCTTTAGAAAGTCTTGTAGCTGTTTAGAAATATCCCTGAATAATCTTTTTCAGATTCATGAAAAACTCCGTCACTATGAAAGACAGAGCCCAACTCCTGTTTTACATAGTGCAGCAGGATTAGTTGAAGATGTAAGTAAAAATTCTCGTCTCCTACTTTTTGTGTTATTTAAGCCTGCCTTTTTTAACAAATCAAAGCTTTGCAATTGTGCTGTATGCGTGCATATTTCTTATCTTTCCCAGCTGTCTTTATCATCAGTTGGCCACGATGGATTAAGGAAATGAGTGCTCAAAAATACCAAGTCATTAAATGTCTAGTGAAGATGGACATGCCCAAGTAGAAGGAAGGGATATTATTAGTTGCCTTAATAAGGGAGAGGCTGCAAAAAGCATTCGGTCCTCTCTTGGCGATAGACTATCCCAGCTAAGTGTTCAGTCTTAAATCCATTTGGACTTAAAACCTTTACAACCCAAGCAGCATTGCTGTTCCTATAGAGGTGTTCCAGTTGGAGGGACCTCAAAAGATGATCTAGTGTAACTGCCCAGCTGCTGTCAGGGCCACCTTTCACTAGGTCAGGTTGCTCAAAGCCCTGTCTAACCAGACTTTGAACATTTCCAGTGGTGGGGCATCCGAAACTTTTCTGGGTGCCCTTTGTTCCCAGCATCTCGCCACCTTAATCATAAAAAAATTCTGCCTTATATTCAATCTAAATCTGTCCTCTTTCAGTTTAAAACTGTCTTCCCTTCTCCTGTCACTACACACCTTGGTAAAGAGCTTTTCTCTATATTCTTTTAAGCCCCTTTACATACTGAATGGCAGCAATAAGGTCTCCTCAGAGCCTTCTGCAAGGTGAATGATCCCAACTGCCTTCATAGTTTCTTCTTGGGAGAGGTCTGCCAGCCTATGATCCTCCTCTAGACATGCTGTAAGAGGTCCAGGTACTGGGGACCCTGGGACTGGACACTGTCCTCCAGGTGGAGTCTCAGCAGAACAGCAGTAGGAGGGAGAATTAACCTCCTTCAACCTGCTAGCCAGGCTACTCTTTATGCAGTCTGGAATACGATCGTCTTTCTCAGCTTCAAGTGCTCATTGCCATCATGTATCTGATTCTTCATCCACCAGTATCCACAAGTCACTCCCCACAGGGCTGCTGTCAACCAGTTGATCCCCCAGTCTGTTCACAGAGCAAAGTTTTATCTTGGGCTCCTGTGTAAAATGATAACTATGTGCCTGAATAAGTGAGATTTACATTGCGTTTGACAGCTCTTTACAAGTGCCTATGCCCCCACTGCCCCATCTTAACCTGCAGCATACCCCCGCCTCTCCCTTTTCCCACGTATAGCCTCTGTAAAAGTTTCAGCACGGATGCCTGTCAAGTCATACAAAATTTCCGTGTTCAAAACAGCAGAGGAGAAATTTTGTACAGAACTATATGACTTCCCCATTTAGAACCCTTTTTGGGGTAAGGCAATCTCCCTTGCTTCAAACCCTTTTCCCTTCCTCCTCCTTTCCCTGCTTTTTCTCTCTTGTCACACTCAACAGCCCAGTGCAAAAGGGCCTCTGTTACTTTTCTAATATTTTGTTTGAAAGGCCTGAGACTCTAGGGTGTATTTTGGTGTCCAAGTTTTGCAGGGTGACAAGGGAAAGTTACGCTGCACATTCCACACGGGTAATGCTGCACGATTAAAGAAATGCTTTGAGTCATTTTTCATAGTACAAGCACAAGAGTGTTGCTTCACGTATTGCTTACGTATTCCATACAGAATTGAAAATTACAGACTCATTCCTCAATATATTGGTGGAATAACTCTTAAAATGTATGTTTAGGGATTAGGATTCTGATTCCTATTGCCGTCTTCCTGCACTGTTTAAACAAAAAGTAAAATAGATGAAGAAGCTTGCATTTCTTCCAGTTTTCATGCACTATTGATTGGGATCAATTTTGATCTCTGCATCCTACTTTGATGCATGCTAGGTGTAGGCAAATACCCACTGGAAATGCAAATATGTGATCTTGTTTGGTGGATTCCTGTAATTTTGAGGTAGTAAATTTTTATTTTAAAGGTAATAGAAGAGTTGCAGACCACACCGGTGAATAACGAAGAAAAAGAGCTACTTCAGCTGTTGTCAACACCACATCTCAGGGTAAAAAGCACAGCAGAGACTTCAACAGAAGTCCTTTGCAGAATTGTTCATTTTGTAATGGAAAAGTTTTATCGAAGCATCCCTAAGAGAAAGGAAAAACCTCTTGTGAACCGTAGTTCTATTCCACTGACTACAGGATGCAAAGGAAATTGGGAAGACACGGTTGGCCTTTCCTGCGTAATGCACTGGGCTGTCTTCCCTCTCTCCCCTCCTTAATATTTCCTGAGGAAGTGGAAAGAAAGGGATACCTTTTTGCTTTTCATAATCCACTTAAGTTATTGTAGGCTGAGCTTTGTTGTTGCCTGGATTTATTTGAAATATCAGTGTGTACCGGTATATACTTTACATGATGGCTAAGATAATTGCTAGATCTTTTTTGGAGGATTTGCGGTGAGGGTAGAAAGGGGGAGACTTAAGTTTGCTGTACTATTGGAAACATGAGAACTGGGAACTGTAATATTACTCCGTTACATTACTATTTCTTGTTTCCTTTATGCAGGCAATGCTTGTAGTACATGACACTGTAGCACAGAAGAACTTTGATCCAGTCCTTCCACCTCTGCCTGATAACTTAGATGATGATTTTGATGAGGAATCCGTGAAAATTGTTCGGCTAGTGAAAAATAAAGAACCACTGGTACATATTAGATAATCCATATCTAGTCATAAAACCCTGTAGTGCAAGAGTATTACTGTGTATATAGAGAAGATACTTGTAGATGTTGTCAAATGGCCTTCAAAAACTGGGAGTGTTCTGAAGCTAGTAAAATGACATGAAAAGAAACTTTGATAAACACACCTTCAAAATTTTGCATTGGGGTGCTTTATGAGCATGGGTTTATAATGTCAGTTCACACAGGGGAACACTGTCTCTGAAAAAAACGTATATGTTGAAGTAATTATGCTTATTATATTTATGTATCCTTTTCGTACTGTAGCTAACATTCAATGACCTAATATATATTCACTTACGTGAAAGTCAGTGATGGATGGTAAGAGTATGTTTGATACCTGTATGTAAACATTATATGGTCAAGGTACTAATCTTGTACAAATAGAAATGGATGAATTGATTTCCTAAGAAAATACAGTTGTGTTGGGGAATAAATCTGCTTTTTGTTTATGACAGTAGTAGAAGAGAGCGGTGACTTAATTCCTGATTAAAGCTTTATATTGCCAGCAAAGGTTGGAGAAGGCAAAAAATCTATTTACTTAGCTTTTGTTACTTTTATATGTAAAAGTGCTGATTGTATTATATAAAGATTAGGAGATTGTTGTAACAAATCCAGTTTTGCACACTTGAGTGATTTCGATGACCACAATAATGTAGGGAGTGTAAGTGCTCAGCAAAGTCAGGAGAAAGGAAGGTGTGTGTACCTTCCCATAATGGGTGAGCAAAAGTTGAGTAACGGTGAAAATTGTCAAGGAGAAAGAGAAAATCAATAGAAGAAATTAATTTCAGGTTACAGTAATTTGTGTTATTTCACTGCTTGCTGTATTCTAAGCAAATTTCTTATGGTTTCCTGGGTGTGTGGGGGGGTATGTTTTATTTCAGGGAGCCACCATCAGAAGAGATGAGCATACAGGAGCTGTGGTTGTAGCAAGGATCATGAGAGGTGGTGCAGCTGATCGCAGTGGTATGATCAGTGGTAAATTTCTGAAGAAAAGGGGATTTTAAATTGCATTTGTAAACTTCTAAAGTTTCCTAAGTGTGCACTTAACATTTCTATATTTCATCAGTAATCTATTAATCTAATTACATGGCTTTTTTCTGAAATGGGCACTAGGAAAAACTGCAAACAAAGATAGAAGAAGTAGGTTTGAGCTTTAGAAGGAAGAAAAGAATGTTTTTTTACTTCCAATCTAGTATCTTGGTTTATTCAGTGTATCACATGTTCTTTTCTGTGTGCTTTACTGAGAATTTTCTTTTATGTTGGTTAACAGTAGCTGTCTATAAGACAAGTATGTTTCATACTGAACTGGATAAGCAAACCTAAAAATTGTAGTCTCTCTTCATGGCTTGTTAAAAAAAGTGAGTCTAGCATTGGTTTTGGGACCGTGTAGCGTTTATCTGTTGACAAACATATTGCTCCTGCCTTTAAAATAACCAGCATGCTTCCTGACTTTACAAGGTTTGGGCATCCTCAGGGAACTATTCCAGTTTTGCATTCTTAATGCTTATCCAAATAGAGGCAGTGGTTTTCCAGAGTATCTTGCCACATGTTGTCTGTCTGCATTCTGGTCTCCTTTGAGATTGTGCTGCATGGAAAAAAAAAAGCCATAAGGAATAAGGGTAGGAGACTTGGAGGCACATTGCCAACAAAGGCCATCGTATTAAATCCATCAAGCTGGATGAGGAAGGAGAAAAGCTACATGCTAATGACTTAGGCTGGACATCAGAGGGGTGGTAGACCTATTTTAATTTACTTACCATCTTTTCAGGTCTTGTCCATGTTGGAGATGAACTAAGAGAAGTCAATGGTATTACTGTGCTTCACAAACGACCGGAAGAAATAAGTCAGATTTTGGTCTGCACTGATTTTCATTTCAAGATCTTTTCTGTTGGGTGATGTAGTAATTATAGTAGATAAAATTTAACCATGAGTTTAAAATACAAAGCTAAAAGATACAATCCCTGCTTTTCTTTGTATTAAGAGTTTTTCTTCTCCCAGTGGATTAGTCTTCTCCCTTTGACTTCAGAAACTTCTGCGAACTGAATCGGTACCAAGTAAGATACAAATACAAAGTTAACATGTTGTTCTGTCAAGAACTTCCCTTTAATGCTTTGTTTATGACAAGCAAATTGCAAATTAAAAGTGTATTCCTGGAGCATGAGCGGTTTATTCATGGTACAGTATTCTGGGAAGCTGAAGAAAGTCTTGGCTGTGTGTCCAGTAGAGCTCTGTATGTCTGTTCTTTGTCAGCAGATTCCCAGTGACATTAGCAAATTCTTGCTTCGAGCTTCTCTAACTAATGAATACTCAACAAATCCTGGTAGAAAGTGTTATAGCTCCTGTGTTTATCTCTGACTTCGCTCCTGCGGCTTCGTTTCCCCTTACCTTGATGTGGAGTGGAGTTAGGGGCACAGTAAGAAGAATGACAACGCTAGAAGACTGAAGTATATCTGGCGTCAGTTCCATCGCCTAATTTAAATTTAGATCAAAACAATCCTGAATAATGTCAATGACTGTTTTTAACTTGGGGGCGTAAGGGGTGTGTCAAAATAATTTTGAAATAGTGTGTAAAATCTTATTTATGTGGATCCTGGAATGCTATTCCTCTGTCCTGTATAATTACACCTGTCCTGTGTAATTACTAATTGTGTCTGTCCCATGCAAACTAATGGCTGCAGTATAATAATTTCCTTTCCATGGTTTATTGTTTTGAAAATGAGCTACAAATGCTTGTCCGTGTTTCCTTTTTGGTGTGGGCAGAATAGCAGGCTTCTCTAGGACACGGTTCATCTCATCCAGAATAAGGCATTTAAAACAGATGAAGTGAACCTGTTCTAGATTTCTGAAGCATCTAGAAGTGCTTTTTAATTTACTATGACCAATAGTTGACATTTACTAGCAAAGCTTTCTAGAGTGAAAGTAGTAGATCTTTATTTTGTAGCTGTTTACATTTCACTCGAACCAAGTAGCCACTATGTGGAGAAAATTCAGCAGTATTGCAAAGCAGCACTTCTAAATGGTTAGTCTGCAAAAACTTCAGTTAATGTCATATCATACTAAAAGCCAGAGAAGTATTTAATGCCCTGTGAACGCTAGTCCAGAAATTAATGCAGGTGCTAAAAACAAATGAAGGCATTTTAAGGCATGTCTTAATACGTTCTAGTCAAGTGGTTACTGTGCATGTCTCCATGGGCAGGATGCTGTTGTGGAGGATTCATGAAACATGGTGATAGTCTCTACAATGAACTTAAATAGTGGATTAACTTGGCCTGTTACCATTCTGAGACAAAAAGACAGCCTCTAGCTCCTTAACTGGAGCTTGAATAGTCTGCATTGTATCCTTGTCCTGCTTTCAAAGTAAAAAACATTTCTCTCTTTCTCAGGCTCAGTCTCAGGGGTCAATAACGTTAAAAATAATTCCAGCCATCAAAGAAGAAGATCGTCTAAAAGACAGCAAGGTACTGAAATACCAAAACGCATGTTTTCATACTTACACAGTCTGTAAGTAGAACAAGCTTGGATGAGTTTTATCCTCTTCATCATGTTGGCACGTGTTCTTTCACAGCATTTCTGAAATGCAGCCTCTTCTTTTCAGTTCACGTAATTAAAATTGGTGTTTCTGCTAGTCTCCCTGTTCTGTGACAGCTGGAATCTGTCCATGATCTCTGGGCATTTGCAGCTCATCTGCAGCACTTGATTTGCTTGATGATCTTGATCAGCAATTACTTACTGCTCACCTGGCCTCTTACAGGATTCCTCTGTCAATCTCTTTCTGCTTCCTGCTCTTGGTTGCTGAATTTTTTCTTGAAGCCCACAAATCACTTTTTAAAGTGGTTTTATGGTGATTTGTTAAATAGCATTAACGTACAAATCCAAAGTTTAATAGTGGATTTTGATACATTAAAGGAACATTTTAAGAACAGTCTTTATAATTGGGCAACTTTACCATAAATCCATTTTTATTGTTTTCTCCCTCCCCTTACTTTGATCCCCCGTTTCTGTATTTCATTTTATACTTGATGTGCACTGTGATCTGTGTTTCCTGGGGCTTTGATCTTTTGAGTCTCGTGTTCCACAGTGCCAATATGTAATGACTGGATATGGTCCTGAAAGTTAGCTCATTTTTCTGCATAAGTGGTTGAATCACAATACAGATGCAGCTTGCTAAGTTTCCATATTTTTATGAGTGCTTAAAGGAGAGATGAAGTGTATATGTAGTTAGTAGTGTTAGCATTGGGAAAAGCCTTTTAAAGGCAGTTTGAAATCCCAAATAGGACAAGAAGAAATTATATGTTACTTTCTTTTAAAGGTTTTTATGAGGGCGCTTTTCTGCTATAATCCCAAAGAAGACAGAGCCATTCCTTGCCAGGAGGCTGGGCTGCCTTTTAAGAGACGACATGTCCTAGAAGTTGTAAGCCAAGATGATCCCACATGGTGGCAGGCCAAGCGTGTTGGAGATACCAACCTCAGAGCAGGCTTGATCCCCTCAAAGCAGTTCCAAGAAAGGTTTGTCAGCAAAGAATACAGATTGATTTATTTTTTCATACGTATATAGTGTCACATTGATTTTACGCTTTTTTTTTTCCCCCAGAAAATGAAGGGCAGGGTCATGCCAGGGTGAATACAGATGCTTAGAGGAAAGTGCCAAAAAGCTGCGCCTTTTGCAATTATATAAAAAACTAGCTAGCTTGCTTCGGATAGTTTGCCTTTGACTTAATACTTTGTAGCATGAGAATGGAAGCCCTCTCTAAATGAACATATGAAATGCGATGCGGAATATCGGTCTCTTGGCTTACGGAGCCACTGTTTCATAGTCTTGTACTTTCACACTATATGGGAAAATGTCCATTTATTGTTACTATATTGAATTTAAGCATGTAGTAATAATAAAAAAAAAACGTATCTGATCTTTCTTCTGGCTCCTAAGAGAGAATTTAGCTTGGACTTGGATAGAGCATGAAGTTTCTCTGTTTTCATAGCAAGATATGCGTATCTTCTGAAGCAAAAATACCCCTCAGTTATTGTCTTTATGGTACAGAAGTCCTATATTTGAGAAGGAATCTGATTTAAGCCACTGGTCCCACTGTGTGATTCTTAGTCCAAATCACTGGATGTGTCTTCTTGGGATTGTAGGGGTTACACAGGTGGAGTATCTAAGAATTAAACAGGTCTGATTCTATTCTGGCCTCCACAATTTCCATAGAGGACTTGGCTCCACTTATATTAGAGCTTCTTTGAAACGCCATGTATGCAGCTGTATCTTTCTTCCTGTGCATGCATAGAAGGCAGCAAATGCTGCTGCAGTGCATTTTCCCTTTTTTTCAGACATAAACATGTAAAAAAAAGTATGCAAGAATACAGAAATTGCTTCAGTGTCTGAATGACTGTATAAATGCCTGCCAGCATCTTTAGCCTGTTACAAAAATTGATCCGTTGCAAAAAAACACTTGGGAAGAAATTCTGGTTTCCATTGCCAACAGCGAGGGGTTTGTTGAGGGTTGGATTTTTGTGTTAGATTGTTGGAGTATTTTTGGTGTTGGGTGTTTTGGGGGGACAGGGGATGGCACATTCAGCAAATAGGAATTGAGATGTGGTTTGTGATTTTAACGCTTCAGAAAATTTTATTTGACACTCTGCTCTTACATTTTCACTCAAGCTGGGTAACTTGTTTTGTTATTTGCTAGTAAATGATGGAAACCTTCAAAAAGATCAGGAAAATAGTGGATAATTTCTAGTATGTGTAACTGCGCTGACCGTTTTGGACAAAGGTCATCTGCTTTTCTGAATGTTACAAAAAAAAGACCATGTGGGGAAAAGGAAATTTAAAAAAATGAGATCGATAAACTATTGATTTCTGTGCTCTGATATGTGAAAGCATAAGATGTTTTAGAATCTTCTCTCTCATTCCCTTATCAGTAGCAATCTGGGACTGTCATACTTTTTAAAAAAGTCTTTTAAATTGTTGAATCAGACATTTAAATTTTAAATGCAAAGCACTATTTCATTCTTTATTTTCAATGCTATGTGTGTAACATGCTATAAATTCCCTATAAATCTGAGTTTACAATTATTTTCTATTCAGACGACTGACTTACAGAAGAACAATGGGCACTCTGCAGAATTCCAGAACTCTGAAGAAACCATTATGTAAGTCTGTTCTGTTTTTCCAGTAATGTTTTAATTGATACTTAGTTCTCAGTATTTATTTCAACAATGATGTGTTTGAGTATATTTTGCCATTGATTGATATGCATGGATACAAGCTGCCACACGGGAGGATTTCATTCTGAGCTTTATGCAGTGTCGCTAGTGCCTATTGTTTTCAAAAAACATAGCTGTCCCCTCTTCCTGCTTTCAAGAACATGAGGCCTTACATATCGTTTAGATGCTTTCAAATTTGTTAGTGTTCACATTTTTTCTATGGTTTGAAACTTGAAAGCTGTAAAAGTAAGCCAAAGCATACTTCCTGCAATTCTTACTTAAGTGCCTGAAATTACTCTAAACTTTTACGAAAATAAACCCTTATCTGTAAGCAGGATAAAAATCACTGGAGCTGGCAATACATTCTGTGTTTCAGGCTTTGCGTTACAGTTCTAGTCTTGAGTAGACTTCAGAGTGATTTTTTTTACAGTTCTGAAGGCTCGGTCACTGAATTATTCACACAAAAAACACTACTTGTGATGAAATTGCTGCAAAGTAGCAGATGTTCTGATTATCCCAGAACGTAACATTCCTGTTGCTCTTGAGTGCTTTGGCATAGGAATTACTGATGTGTGGGGAAGCCCTGTGACTGTGTGAAGCTAGACATTGTGCTGGGAGTACCACCCTTATGTAGATTAAGAATCTGAAAATTGTCCATCTTGAGTGATGTAAGTGAACTTCTGACCCGTGGTGCGTGGCATACATCACGGAAAGGTACAGGTATTCTTATGCTACAAAAAGGAGGAAAGATGCTCAACCAAATTATAAAGTAGCGTTACTGATGTAAATGAAGCTTTCTTACAGTTAAGCTGTTAACTGGTTATAATACTAAATTGTAGCCCAAAAATCTTTAACCAGTTGATAAGGGTATATTACTGCAGCATTTCCTTTTTAAGATAGAAAAGCCTGTTAAGTAATCAGACTGGAAGAACCTTCCTTTCCATTCTCTCTAATTTTGCTCAATTATTTGTCCACCTTTTAATACCATTTCAACTCTGCCTTTCATGCTAACTACAGATGATCAATCTTCTGACAAAGGTAGGTCCCTCTTCTGACTCGCTTTCTGTCTGAATAGAAACAACCAATGCATTTTCTAAAATACTTGCTATGCTCCCAAACAAAGGGTATAGTAGTTATATTGTTCCTAGGACAGTTTCTTTATGCATTATTATTTAAACTAACTTAATTCAGATTGATGACTTTAATAATGATAACTTTCAAATTGGCACCCTAGTCAAGAGAAAATATTTGTGTCTTCCGATACAAGTGTTCTGCACATTTCTCAGTGAGGTTGAAAAAGTTGCAAGTCAAATACAGTCTTTGTATCTGGTATGTTTCAAAATAAGAAAATACTTGGGTTTAACATTTTAGGGCACCTGTATCAATTCAAAGTGATTTGTCTTCACTCTTCATTTGGACTGTTTTCTGTGTTATTTTCATTATGAGCAACTGTGTTGGGCTCATGCAGTTTATATGTCACTGTACCAGATGCCTTTCCAAATACCACGTATTTGCTGCTGAATTCTGCATGCTGTGATTTTTTTTTTAATTATTTTTTCCCAACGTTACACACACTTCTTGAGAAGTACGACAGCTCAGTATTTCTCTTAGGATTGCAATAGAGTGTTTTGCAGCTAAGTATTGTGGTTTTATTTGCATACTTTCAGAGGCCCAGGGGTGGTTGTAATTTGAGGAGGGGTAGGTAGGGGTTTTTTTAAAATACATTTTCATGTTATTTTGCATACATGCATAGGACCAAAGCATCAAATCGTTACCTTTTCAATAAGGAATCAATTAGCATCAATAATTTAACTTAGTCAAAATGAAGGGGATGAGAGCTCCTTTTTATAGTCTCTGATTCCTTTTTTTTCAAGCCCAAATGATAATGAAATACCAGAAGAGGTAATATTCTTACACAATCATTTATAAAGTAATTCATTACAAAAAAGAGCTCTGTGTTTATGGAGTCTTCTTTTTCACTTAAGCCTGAGTGTTATACTTTTAACAGCAGCACCCCTCAAATGTCATGAATGCTGAAGAGCACAAGCTCTAGGAACTGTAAATACCGAGATGTAAAACTCTCTAGTGTGAGATCAAAATCAAGGATTTTTTAAAAATACAAACTGCTAACCAAGGCAAGTATTTTTTTGGTGTCAGGAACATATGTTAAAAAATGTGTGCATACAATGCAGGATATAAAATTTCTTCCTTTGCCAGTGACTTTTATCGTACACGTGGTTGAAGATCTCTCCCTCCTCCCTCTCTGTGCCCTATCCTCACCTCCTTGCTTTTTAATTTACAGAAGACTGTGATTGTGAAGGCTATTTCAATGGACACTATATAGGTGAGAAACCAAAGCTTCTTTCCCCTTCCCTAACACCCTCATCCTGGAAAAAACAAACACCAAATAAACCTACCCAAAAGCTCCACCTCCCCATTAAAGTTAAAACCAGCCTATTTATATTAATTTCCCACACATTCATAAACTAGATTATCTCTGTGAAGAGGCATATTTGGACTTCAGCATAACCAATACTTGGCAACTCAAGGTAATATGAGGGGGGTTTTCTTATAGATTGAGTCCTTGGTTTTCTGCCTCGTATGTAAACTTCTTATCCATAATATTAGCATATATGCACCGATTTAATTATAAAAAAAATTTGTGGGAGTAACTTGCATTCAAAGACAGCAACTTGTAGCTGAACAAGCTTGAAAATCTGGGTTAGTGAAGATAATGTCTTAATATATCTTTTGTTTTCCTGAACAGCTGGTTTACGCAGGAGCTTTAGATTAAGTCGTAAAGAGAAGAACAATCTGAATGAAGGAAAACAAGTGGAGCAGGCAGATGGAGCAGAGTTCCTGACTTACGAAGAAGTCACAAAGTATCAGCAGCAGCCTGGTGAACAGCAGAGGCTGGTGGTTTTGATTGGTGAGATACACAACTGGTTCAAAATTCTCCACCTTTCTCCCTCTTATCAACTGCACTGCAAGAAGCTTTCTTTTAGGTGTTTGGTTTGAGGGGTTTTGTGGTTCTGGTGGGTTTTTTAAAAGGTTTTTCTGTTTCAGTCAGAAGTTGCTCTTTTATTTTAAATTACATTAAAAAACAAAAAACCAACCACCAACCAAAAAAAGGCACTCCAGCTCACCAAATTCTAAAAATAATGATGCAGGGCTGTTTCTCATTTTTTCATTCACTTTCCATTGGTTCTCACTCCAAAATGTATAGGCTATTGGAACAATTGGTGAGGAGGTAGATGTAGAATTATCTAATGGGAGCTTGCATGCAGTTTTAATTCAGTAGGCTTACTGGTTTTGTGGTAAGCCAGTTTCCCAGAATGTCCTGGAAATCAAGAGTATCCCATAGAACTGACTGCTAAGATTTTCTGACTTAGTGTCTGCCAAATGTTTGTGTCTGCCAAATGTTTGTCCAACAGCTGTTAAAGGAATTTAGTTTGTTCTCGACCATGTTCTTCAAAGCAGAATATGACAGAGCAGGTCGTGAGGTATCTCATGTACAGGTTTCTTCACACTCCTGAATCATATTATTTGTGTGAAACTGATACATTTATTCTCTGCAGTATTCCATTTCACACAGAAATTTACCAGCAAATTTTATTTTATTAGGTTGTTTGGGGGCCAGATTAAGTGAGCTCAAGCAGAAAGTTGTGTCAGAGAACCCACAGGAGTATGGTGTTGCAGTTCCACGTGAGTAAAATTTACTTACTTGTGTGTGTTGCCACTTTATTCCATAAATGCTGTCTAATAAATGTCAGGCAGACATTCAGTTAGTTAGCAGAACTCGTATGGGTAATTCCTACTCAGATGTAAACACGTACACAAAAAATTAGCAGATACTACTTTTATAGCAAGGCATCAATTTGTAGAATGATCACCAAAGCTTCTCCTACAGTAATAACAATTCTGAAAAGAAATGAACAACATAAAAAGTAAGAGACACGTGTAATTATAGAAGCTTCACAATAGCTTAGGCGGTCCTGTGGTGTAATGGAGAGCACACCGGTCTCTGACTCCCAAGGTCACGAGTTCGAGTCTCAGTAGGGGACCGCCCCGGCAGTTAAATGCCTCCCTGCCAT